>CM047738.1:5481624-5514839 GCA_026225825.1 Pistacia integerrima | reverse complement strand
TTAATCCAACTTAAATAGGATTTTTTTGTCTCAAAATGAAAAGTGGGAGGGACTTGTTTTCTATTATCATATTCTATTTAACTCAAAACATATTTCTAAATCTATTCAACTAAAAACAATTACCTTTCACAACTTCCAATCTGAAAATTAATCCACTCAAGACCACCACCGCCGGTCGCCGTGGCTGGAATGATGTACGATCTACTGGATCTGGCCAATCATACATCGATCTTGCCGTTTCTAACCAAATACAACCGTTGACAATAGCTAGATTTTGGCCGTCATTGATAGCCAAATTTTTGCAACAAATATTGATTAATATATATGCATAAGGTTTTTTGTAACAAATATTAATTAATGTATGTCAGGTAGAAGAAAGAAGATTACCTATTACATGGTATGAAGCTGATCATGTCAGCAAGCTACCAATGCTTGTAAGAGCTTAAGAATTGTGGACAGCGGAATTCCATTTCCCGTTAATATTAGAAGGCATTGAACAAAATTAAATAAACATCGCTCTACGAGTAAGATCTGTCACTCTTTTATTCTGCAAAGCTAGAAGAAGTTGGCTTAAATGAATTTTAATGTTGTTCAATGTGGGAATTGTATCATCATAGGTGTTAAACTTGGATTGGGAAGTCAAATAACTTCTGTACAAGACCGACAAATATCTATGTATTTTGGAATTAATTTATTCTTTCTTAAATAATTGATTGTGTTGATTTAAATTTTGCATTGTCTTTATAACAAAAAGGGTTAATAAAAATAATCCCTTAAGTATAATTGAATAAGAAAAATCCCTTCTGATTAGAAAAATAATAGAAATCTCTCTACGCTAATTTTTAGATTTTAAAATAAATGGCAGATTGTCAATTAAGTAAATATTTATTAACTCATCACATTATAAACTCTAAAAGTATACTAAGGGCTAACTAAAAATAGAGAGATCTTTGTTATTTATGATATTTCGGAGAGATGCTTGCTATTTGATTAAACTTCAGGGAGATTTTTGTTGCGAGAATCTGTCCAGGTTGGAGGATAAATCAAATGCTATAACTGAATTGGGGAATGAATGTTTTGAGATCCTCACACCCATATTCGAAACTGTGATGTTAATATATATTTAACATTCTTGTTAATTCATAGAAATTTCTGTGAACTTCTAAATCATTTTAAGTGGAATTTGGAAATATATTGATTTAGAAGATTGTACATTTGAATTTTTTATGTATATTAATGATCCCAACTTCCAAATGTTTTCATGATCAATAACCTTCAGTCTTAATGATTGACACGTATTAACGCAGCAATTATCTTAGATGAAAACTTTTTTTCTTGGACGCTTATAAAAACTTTGATATCAAGTTTCTCTTGATATCAAAGTTTTTTATGAAAATGGTAAATATGCATAAAAGAAAGAAAAAATGTACAATCTACGAGGAGCAAACCCCAAGAGAAGGTCAAAACGAACGAAAATGGATAGACCCATTTTCTTTTTTGACACGCAAGACAAAAAAAATTACACAGTTGCTAAAAAAAGGAGCACGCAAGCTCTATACAAATTAAAAAATTACACATTGTAAAATGGTAATCGCTGATTTTATTTACAATGTCTTTTTTGATGAATGAAGAACAACTGTACAAATTTACATGTATTAAAGGACCTATATATTATACTACTAAAAGCCACCACAAATCCAAGTGCCATGCTTACATAAAACCCATTCACCAATCTTTTGTTACCTGCAATTTCTTTCTCAGATGTTGGAACAATGACGGTGCAATCCTTAGAAAGCGGAGGTCCACAAAGTTTATTGCCCATAAAACAAGATGGATCCAAGCTTTGTAATTGAGTGCTTAAAGGAATTTTCCCTGTCAAGTTGTTGTTCGAAAGATTCAAGTCATTCAAAAATGTCAACTTTGAAAGACTCCCAGGAAGTTCACCAAAAAGCCGATTTGATGAGAAATCAATAGACTCTAGTACTTTCATAGCGCCAATACTCTCTGGAATTCTTCCTGTGAAAAGGTTGTGTGACAAATTCAATGATCGCAACGCTACAAGATTTGTCACTCCTATAGGAATTTCTCCAAAGATATTGTTTTTGGAAAGATCCATACTTCTCACCAAATTAAGAATGGAGCCATAATTATCCATTTTCCCTTTTATCATCAGTGACTCATCCTCGGTAAAATCACTATAATTGGTTGAATACTTTATGCTGCTGAAAAAATCTTTTGGGATTGTTACCATGGCACTCAAATTACTAATACAACTTGGTATGGTTCCGGACAAACTGTTGTCAGCAAGATCTAAGATTTGTAGGGAAGATAGACCACAAAGTTCCAAAGGCAAAATGCCATGAAACTTATTTGAGCGAAGGGTGAGGATCACAAGACTTGAAAAACTTTCTCCAAGCCACGAGTCCAAATTTCCTACAAACTTATTTTCACGAATATTAAGTACCACTAACTCTGTACAATTTTTAAGAGACATGGGAATTGTTCCAGCGAATTTATTGGTTTGAAGATGTAGTGACCTAAGGGAATTTAATGTTCCGATAGAGGTGGGAAGGTTTCCAGTAAATTTGTTTTTTACCTAAATCTAAAATCAATAACTTTTGCCAATTTATCCAACAATTAGGCAATTCTCCAAATAGAGAATTGTCTTCAAGATTGAGAATTTGCAAATTCTTTGACTCGTTCATTTCATGGCACAGAAAATCGCCAATTTCTCCTGAGAAAGAATTTTTGGAAAGATCAAGTGTAACCATATTGGAGGATACAAGAGGCAATGAACGACAAATTATTTGAACTCAAGTCAAGGGAAGAAATCAAAATAGCTTCGTTAATTCAGGGAATTGTTCCATAGATTTGATTATAAGAGATTTAGATATTGAAATCTAGAAGAAGAGTTCCAAAAGCTACTAGGAATCGTATCTCGAATTCCTGAGTTGGATATATCTAGAAAAGCTAGATACTTTTGGGAAAGAAGCCATGATGGAAACTGAGGCCCTAAATGCCAGGAAGGCAAATATAACTCTTCAAGTTGAAAAGGAGGAACCCAATTGGGCCTTACATTCAACTCTAATGAGTTTCCTGATGCATTGAAAAGCGTAAGACTTGAGAGCCTGACAAAGTGAATTTCGAAAGACTTCCATTCAGTTCATTAGAAGAAAGTTGGAGAGTCCTCAAAGACGAAAGCTTTCCTAATGATGATGGAATAGATCCATTCAATTCATTAGAGGAAAGCTGTAGAGTCTTCAAGGATGAAAGTTCACCTATTGAAAATGGAATCGGGCTGCTCAAATTATTAAAGGAAAGATCTAGAAATGTCAATTTCGAAAGTTCTCCCAAGGAATATGGAATAGGACCAGATATATTTCCACAACATAGATCTAGAGTTTTTAAATTCTTAAATTGCCCAAGTTGGTAGGTCAACTGACCATAAAGTTGAGTTTGAGCCAAATCCAAAAACTCTAGTCTATGTGAGACACATCCTGAAAAAATATCTAGGATTTCAGAAATTGTTTGATTCAATTTGACAAATGACAAAGAGATCCACCTCAAGTTGCAAAGTCTTCCCAATGATTTTGGAATGCTCCCTTGAAGTGCATTTGATGAGAGATCAAGCATTTGCAAAGAGGTCAAGTTTCCTATATCACTTGAAATAACACCTTCCAAGCTATTACGAGATAGAGAAAGAGACTCAAGGTGACTAAATTTGTACAACCAGTTGGGAATTGGAGAACTGAAATGGTTTCGAGACAAATCAAGATGTGTAAGAGAAGTTAAGTTTTGAAGTCCATCGGGGATTGGTCCTTCAAAACCAATTCCAGCTAAGTCAAGAAACTGTAATTGACTAAGACCAAACACCCAATTGGAAATGAAAGAGGTATTAAATTTGTTGCCAGAAAGATCCAGGGTGACAAGGGGTGAAGAAAAGTTAGCAATGGACAGAGTTGGAAGGTGATGGAGTTGACAACCTGACAATTTTAACACAACTAAAGAAGGAAGTACATTTACAATGAACAACAAATCTACAGAAGTTTTCCCAAGGTTCACCAAACTCAAATCAAGGTACTCTAACAAAGAAAGCCCTGATAACCAACCAAGATTTTCATGGTATAACAAGTAATTCTGGCTGAGGTCAAGATATTGCAGATTGGTGAGATTTCCAAGTTGCTGAGGAATTTCTCCGGAAAATCCAGCTCCAGAGAGATTAAGGTGTCTTAACTTCCCCATAGATCCAAGAAAACTAGGAAGCTGAAATCTTTGAAAATCATTATAGCTCAAGTCAAGGTAAATCAAGTGCTTAAGATCAAGCAAAGAGGGATTTAGGTTACCTCCCAAATCTGATATGCCATTGTAAGCATCAGGATTTCCAAGGTGGAGTTCATGAACATGACCAGTGGAATTGTCGCAGACAACACCAGCCCATTTACAACAATCTCCTTCACCAATCCACGAGGAAAGCCGGTTGGAAGGATCAGTGAGATCTTGCTTGAACCTTAAAAGTGCTTGTCTCTCACTTTCTATGCAACCCAAGTAAGTGGTTCCATTGCATAAGCTCAGAGTGATGATTGTTATGGCAACCAAATTGAGGAAAAGAATTGTGTTCATGGTTTGTTTCAGTGGCTAAAATAAAAGGAAAGCAAATGTGTGTGCATGAAACTTTATGCATTACATGCTATTTATAATCCAATGAAACTTAAAATTTAATCAAAAGTCCAGTGCTATATTTTTACTACAACTTGAACACAAGACGTTTAGGTACAATTAACTTCAATGACTAAAAGATTTGTCATCCGACTACAAGGGAAGAAGTATCAAAAATCCAGTTCGGAATGTAAATTACTCAGGAGTTTTAGAAGTTTTTCTTAATTAAATAACAAGCTTTAGTTAATTTCTATGTGGAAATTATTTCTTTTTTTTCTGATGTCGTTCTATCAATATTTGTTGTACTAGCTCTCGAGAACTACTTATTTGTTTGTTTCTTTTTGTTCTTCTTCTAAAAAGAATTATTAGAAGAAAAAAGTAGCATATGACCTACCACATATTAATTTAATAAGACCTATGTTTTCTTCAAAGTCCATAGGGGTAAAAAAATAGAGCAGTTGAAGTTACATATAATGCATCTCTAGGTATTTCTGTTAAATTCTTAAGAAAAAAAATAAGAACACTCTCCATCAGAACACTCTTTTACAAATTTTTTGTTCATCAACCGCAGTAAATACTGTTATGGATTGCTCAAGTTTTTGAACTCCTTCGACGCGATGATCGAGATGATAGCCAGCTCTAATACCATTTTCAAAAAAATAAAAAAATAAATAAAAATAGATTGATCGATCTACAGTAACCACTTTTTTATAAAATTCATTGTTGAATTTCTAGAATACGACTCAAATAACATAACTATAAAATCAATTCAACAGTGATAATTAAATATAAAAGTTCCATGGTTATCATAGTTTAACGACATCTATTAGTTAGTTACCATGTCCATCTCATTGTGGAAATTTTTAAAGCTTTCAATTTTTCTGACGTCAATTTTTTTTTTTTTTTCAAGGAATGTGACCCTTTAACGAACCAGTAATTGTAAAATCTAAACAACTTCTCGCCCTTCTCAATCAAGAGCAATAAAACAAGTATAATCAAAATGTCACAATGCTGATGTGCGTCCTGGAAGAGAGGAGGAAGAGCCACAAGGTTTTCTTCCACTTTTTATCAAAAACCCAACTGAATTTCATTCAACTGTGAAAGAGCAAATCTTCTTGGCTAAAGAAGAATTTTTCATATATAAATAAATAAAATTTGCAGTTTTTCACTAATGCAAGAAAGTTTTGCTTAACTTTTGTTTATTAAATTTATTCAGCTCCTGCAATTAACGAGATTAAAATTTTAAAAAATATATAACTATTTTTTTAAATTTTTGTCTCAGGACCATTATAAAAATTACAAACACCAGGAAGATTAGCTCAATTCCATTACCTACCAATTCCATCATCAATATGATTCAATATCATTGTTGACAACAACCGCCATTTCATTATTTTACAACCAAACTATATATTCTCACTCTCACTCACCACTTGTTTATACTTTAGTACTAAACTGTGAAGTCCAGATCTTTGTTTATCAATTTTACAAACCATTCTTGTTAAGAGATAAAAGATGACAACAAAAGAGAGCCGATAGAGACCAATAAACACTCTCGTTGGTAGTCTTTGTTTTTGTTTTCAAAAGTCTTTATTTATTTATTTTTTTGTTTAATGGTTCTTGGGTATTTACAATGGCCTTGTGGTCCCATTGTTGTTATAGTTTTTCCAGTCAAGACTTCTAGAAAATGTGAAACATGCAGAGTTACAAGAAAATGAACAGTCATTTTTTTGCTGTTGCGGTTCATACAATTAATTAATTATAAGAAAATGCAAACGTCTTAAATGAGTTAATCAATATTAGCTAGCTCACTACTTCTCATAATTTTTTGTAAGTTTTATCCCAAACCTAAAAGAAGAAATTACAGGAGTTAAAAAAAAAGGAGGCAAATTAAAAGTAAGTTCACCGTTAATTTGATTGTTGAAATATAATCTATGTTTCTATAAAAATCTTTAAAAATAAAGGATCCAAGGAAAAGAGGTGGATTCTGAGTTGTGTGAATATCTCGTTAATTTGATTTTGCTCATTTTTTTAAATGCATGTATGGGAATTTGTATTGCCTAAGCACACCTCAAAGGGCCGGATTTTTAACATCTATCAAAAAAGAAAAGCTCACTACCTTACTGGCCTAGAAGCCACTGGATCATTATCTAAAAAAGAGCGATCAAGGTTTTGAATAATTCGTTCCCAGGCCTTACAAATGCCAAGCAAAAATACAGCCCTACAACATGAAAGAAAATGATGTCCTCGGCTTTCAAAGATACACTACAATTAGCATATATATATATTTGCTCCCTGGATAAATATAAAAGAAACTTGATAAATATAAACACCCCGTGATTGAAAATTATGGCAACTCTTTACAAGAGATGATCCAACTGTTGAACCAAGGCAGTTATTTCTGATATTCGATGAACACAAAATATGAAACAAAACTCTTGGCATTGCATGACTTATAGGAGAAAAGGTTGGGAATCAAATATGATTATTATAATATATACATATCACATTTGATCATGGAAGAATGAACATACAAATTAACTAACATATGTTGAAACACTTATATATTACACTACTGAAACCCACCACAAATCCAAGAGCCATGCTTACATAGAACCCATTCACCTCATGTTTGTTACCTCCATTTTCATTCTCCTGTCTTGGAACAATCCCAGAGCAATTGTTTGGAAGTGGAGGCCCACAAAGTTCATTACCCATAAAACAAGATGCATCAAAGGTTTGTAATTGAGTGCATAAAGGAATTTCCCCGTGCAAGTTGTTATGTGAAAGATTCAAATGATTCAAAGATGTCAAAGCTGAAATACTCTGAGGAATTACACCATCAAGTTGGTTTGACGAGAGATCAATAGACTCCAATGACTCCATAACACCAATATTCTCAGGAATTCTTCCCGTGAAATGGTTGTGAGACAAATTCAATGATAACAATTTAAGATGTGTCACTTCTATAGGAATTTCTCCTGAGAAAGTGTTTTTGGAAAGGTCTATAGATCTCACCAAATTAAGAATGGTGCTATATTCATCCATTCTCCCTCTTAGCATCAATGACTCATCCTCAATAGAATCACTATAATTTGTTACATATTGTATGCCTCTTGCAAAATCTTTCGAGGTTGTTACCATGGCACTCAAGTTACTGATACAGCTTGGTATGGTTCCGGACAAATTATTATAAGCAATGTCTAAGATTTGTAGTGAAGCTAGCTGGCAAAGCTCCGCAGGTAAAAAGCCTTGAAACTTATTTGAACGAAGGATGAGGATCATCAAACTTGAAAATCTTTCTCCGAGCCACAATGGTACATTCCCCACAAACCTATTTTCACCAAGATTAAGTACTAATAACTCTGTATAGTTTTTAAATGATATAGGTATATTTCCAGAGAAGTTATTATTATGAAGATGCAATGACCGAAGGGAATTTAATTTTCCCATAGAGTCGGGAAGGTTTCCAATAAACTTATTTTCACCTAAATCCAAGACCTCTAAATTTTGCCAGTTCGTCCAACAATCAGGCAATTCTCCGGATAGAGAATTATCTTTAAGATTGAGAATTTGCAAATTCTTTGACTCATTCACTGCATGGCACAAAAATTGGCTAACACGTCCTGAGAAGGAATTATTGGAAACGTCGAGTGTATTCATATTGGAAGATAGAAGAGGCAATGAACCTGTCAAATTATTCGAACTCAAGTCAAGTGAAGTTAGTGAACCAACTTCAATTAAACTAGGAACCTTCCCATAGATTTGGTTATGAGAAAAATTTACATATTTAAGTCTAAAAGAGGATTTCCAAAACTTAGCGGGAATTGTATCTAGAATTCCTGAGTTGGACAAATCTAAAAAACCTAATTTCTTTTGGGAAAGAAGCCAAGACGGAAATCGAGACCCTACATAACATGAAGGCAAATATAACTCGTTAAGTTGAAATGACGGACGCCAATCGGGGCTTACATTCAACTTTAATGAGTTTCCTGATGCCTTAAAACTCTCAAGACTAGAGAGATTGACAAAGTGAATTTCAGACAGATTTCCATTTAGTTTATTGGAAGAAAGGTCTAAATTTCTCAAAGACAAAAGCATTCCTAATGATGACGGAATAGATCCGTTCAATTCATTTGAGGAAAGCTGTAGACTACTCAAGGATGAAAGATCTCCCATTGAAAATGGAATCGAGCCACTCAATTTATTAGAGGAAAGATCCAGAACTTTCAAATTTGAAAGTTCCCCAAGGAATGTGGTAATAGGACCAAAATACCGCCTACAACAGGGAAAAGAGTGTCTAGATTCTTAAACTGCCCAAGTTTACTGGATAATTGACCATAAAGTTGAGTTTGACCCAAATTCAAAACCTCTAGTCTATGTGACACACATCCTATAAAGATATCTAAGATTTCAGAAACTGCTTGATTCAATTTGACAAATGACAAAGAGATTGACCTCAAGTTGCAAAGTCTTCCCAATGATCTTGGAATTCTTCCTTGAAGTGCATTTGATGAGAGATCAATCTTTTGCATAGAGGTCAAGTTTCCTATATCACCTGAAATTGTACCTTGCAAGTTATTATTGATAAGAGAAAGGTGCTCAAGGTGACTAAATTTGTACAACCAGTTGGGTATTGAAGAATTGAAATTGTTTGTGGACAAATCAAGATGTGTAAGAGAAGTCAAGTTCTGAAGTCCATCAGGGATTGGACCTCGAAAACCATTTCCGGCTAAATTAAGAAACTGCAATTGTCTAAGACCAAATATCCAATTGGGAATGAAAGAGTCATTAAATTTGTTTTGAGAAAGATCAAGGGTGACAAGAGAAGAAGAAAAGTTGGCAATGGAAAGGGTTGGAAGGTGATGAAGTTCACACTTAGACAACTGTAACACACCTAAAGAAGGAAGTGCATTTATGATGAGAAACAAATCCTCTGAAGTTTTACTGAGGTTTACAACTGTCAAATCAAGATACTTCAAGGAAGAAAGACCTGATAACCAACGAATATTGTCAATGTATAACTGGTAATAATTCTGACCAAGGTCTAGATATTGCAGATGGGAGAGATTTCCAAGTTGGTGAGGAACCACTCCAACAAATCCAGCTTCTGAGAGATTAAGGTGTCTTAACTCCCCAAACGAACCAAGAAAACTAGGAATCCGAATTCCATCGAAAGCATTATAGCTCAAGTCCAGGTAAATCAAATGCTTAAGATCAAGCAAAGAGGGATTTACCTTACCGCTCAAACTTCGTATGCCCCGTGAAGGACTCCTAAGTTTGAGCTTAAGAATATGGCCGGTGAAGTTGTCACAGACAAC
Source organism: Pistacia integerrima (assembly GCA_026225825.1). Taxonomy (NCBI): domain Eukaryota; kingdom Viridiplantae; phylum Streptophyta; class Magnoliopsida; order Sapindales; family Anacardiaceae; genus Pistacia; species Pistacia integerrima. Next base: position 5,504,862 of record CM047738.1, on the reverse strand, counting down.
ACCAGTCCATGTACAACAATCTCCATCAAAATTAGTCCAAGAGGCAAGCCGGTTGGAAGGATCTTCAAGATCCTGCTTGAACCTTAAAAGTGCTTGTCTCTCACTTTCAATGCAGCTGCTTCCATTGCAGAAGCTAAAATTGATGGCTGTTAGGAAAAGTAAGTAGAGAAAAAGAATGGCAATAGCGACAATATTCATGATGGTTGGTTCAATTGACATGCAATAACAGAAAGGAAATGTGTGCATGAAAACTTAGATTAATTGACGTGATATATATAATATCTGCTGGGTCGTATAATCTAAACTTATCCACTGGGACGAACTAAATTTCCTGGTAAATGGTCCAATTGTGGAAATTATATTTTTTTAATAAAAATAAAATTATTCACCTCTATTGGTGTTTGATATGGCCTAAAAAAAGCTAAAGAAAAAATAAAAATCATTTCGTAATTTCATGTAGACGAGGTTTTGCTGTTATTCATTCATTTCTATTGAAGTTTCACGACCTATTAATTTAACCATCATCTCTCAGACGTCACCACAATCATCCATCACCACACAACTGCAACAACATCACCATCACCACAGTTTTCATCTACAATTAGAACCTAATTCTTTCCATTTATTTTACCAGCAAAATGTATTTGTCTGAGTCAGTCAAAATAATTTATTAATTTGTTCAAAGGAGAACAATGCTCCTTGATTATGATTGATAGAATTAGAATCTTATTGCGTGCACGTCGGAGCTGTAAAGTCTTCAGCAGATTAATTGGCATCTTTGAAATCAAAGTTGGAAAAATGAACTTCTGATTCTCTTCCATCATTAGTGAGTTTTTGTTTCCGTTCTCAACAATTTTGTCTTTGTTAATTTTACTAATTCATCACTAATTGTATATGTTCCATTTTTTTAGTTCATATCATGCACTGATTTATTAAGGAAAAATGACTACGGGTCATTGTCAATTTACAGGTCTTTTCTCCAATGGTGGTTGTCTAAGTTACCGGTCTTTCTTCAATGGTTGTTGTCAAGTAAGGTCTTTTCTCCATTGTTATTTTTTCCATACTATTAATTTTCTCCCATTTACACTGTAACATGTAGGGCACTATGAGGAAAAATTATTAGTACTATGAAAGTTGATCTAACAAACTTGGACCTTATCATGTTCGGCGAGAAACTGAGAATGGTTGTTGCCAATACGTTTGAAAATCTTTATGTATCGATGAGAAACTTAAGAGGAACAGAAGAACGCAGAGGTTGCTGATCTGTCTCCGATTAATTTGCTTCGCAAATTTTATCAGATGTGTATGGGATTTATATTGTAAAATTTCATTATATGATATAGCTAGTTAAAAATGATTCACTAAAGAGAAGAGAAGGATATCAATATCATCTTTTGGTCTCAAATTTACTTTAATTGATGGTGTCCTCAGATTTTCAAAGATACAATACAAATAGCACTAATTGCTCCCTGGATCACTGGAAAAGAAATTTGCTATACTACCACTGGTTGAAATTATAGCAACTCATTACAAGGGAGGATCCAACATTGAACCAAGACAAGTTATTTCCAATAATTTTGACATATAATATGAAACAAAACTCTTGGCATTGCACGATGTACATGAGAAAAGTTGGAGCCCGGATATGAGCAAGTTTATGAGATCTATCTTGTGTACTTATTCACAAGCTCTTCAGGAACCTCTTGAGCAGCTTCGACTCGTGAAAGATAAGGTTCCTTAGATGGTTGAAAGATAAATCACTTATTACCACTGCCGTTTCCAGTAACCTTCAGCAAGCTTGGGCATCCGAATTCACTAGCTACTCCTAAATCTTCTGTTTAAGAACCTGTCGCAGCTGAAGCTTCTGACTTTCGATCCTTGCCTCCAAAAGCTTCGCCTTCAAACTATTATTCAGTGCACCTCGAGGCCATTCGATACACCCTTTCATGCCTCGAGTTATGTGAGGATTTCCTGAGTCCGGTGAACTCCACTGACCTGTCAAATCCGGAGGGCTGAGCCCACCTTTACCAGACCCCGGTCTGGTGATGCAACTCTCCCATTAGATAATCTTCCATTTGAAAGCCTACCCTTCATTCCTTGAACCGTGATTATCTTATAGTTTTCTCCATTATTTGGGCCAGATCTCCAGAGCCTTGCTATAGATGACACTTTCTTCTTTGTTGGGCCCCGAGCATACTTCACTGATTTCAGTAATAGGGGTTCCTTCATATCCATTATCATCCCATTCCATTCCACTCCCTCAGACATTAGTACGTCGACAATTCTTGATAGATAATGCACTCCCTTCAGGTGAACAACTAGAGCCTTGATCATCAAGATGGCTCACAGTTTCCCATCCACTATCATCTTCTTCCATTTCAATATTCTGCTCGACATATGCATTAGAATGCCTATGAAGGCTATCCCTTTAACCACATTGACCTCAGGACTTACAGTACGAATTTTTGAGGAATGGCTGACGGGACTGTAAGCACCACATTGTTCAATCTCCCTCTCATTGGGTTCACCAAAATTAACATCTTCAAAAACAGAGAAAATATCATCTGGATTGGGCGACTCATACGTAAGTTCCTTGATGTCCTGGATATTCATGGAGACAGCAACATCTGGGGTTGCACTTCTTGACCTCAAAAAAGTCTCCAGATCTGCTACAAGTCTGTTCATATGAGAATTCTTCTCTTCAAGTGGTCCCTTTGCATCAACCAGCTTCATTTGAACACGTTCTTCATGCCAGACCTCTGCCATCTGTAACATTTTCCTTTCATCTTCTGCTTCCTCTCGGAGTTTCATGGAATCCCTTTTTAATGCTTCAACTTCAGACTTATCTTCTCCAATTTCCTTAGCAAGCTCATCACACACTTCTTCAATTAATTCTCTTGCCTTTCTTTCCTTCTCATAGTCCTGCATATACCTCTTTGCTGCAAACTTTGCATCAGCCAGCTCATTAACAAATTTGGAATTGACAATTTCTACTCTTTGGCGATTTTTCCTTTCTCGATTCAACTCACCTTTGAGGTCATCTATAAATACATGGATTTTCTCACGTTCCCTGCTCCGCCATGCAGCTTTTTCTGCGCTGGCTTTCCTCAAGAAGTGCTCAAGTTTCTTTATTGAAAACTGGCACTCAGTCTCAAGCTCCTGCATGCATGTGCGAACCTGCTCCAGTTCAGCTTCAAGAGCAGCAACAACTGATACAGCACTTACCTGTTGGTCAAGAAGCTTGATGTTGCTATAGATCTGCTGTGCCTCATCTGATGTTCTGAAGCAGACAGAGTCCCACTTTGTTGCCCCCTCCATTGCAGAATTGGAGAACTGGAAAGAAGGCTCGAGCTACATAAGAGGAAACAGGCTTTCAATTAGAAAAGTAACATATCAAATTGAATGGGCAAGAAGGAAAAATGTAAGTACCATTCTTCTTTCAATTAAAAGCTCTATTCAAAATTTCCTCATTGAACTGAAAATGAAGATCAGCTAATCTCATATCCTATAGCAAGTGAGAATTTGCAATTTCAAAACTCCATCCTGGAATCAAAGTAGTTTCTGCTATATATCAAGTTTAACTTCCAGAACCAAAATTTTTAATTAAGCCCTCATTTTGCCCAATGTAAGTTTCTATTACCCTCTCACTATTTTATAAATTTTCATATCCAAAATTCCCCTCCCAGCCAGTTGGCAACCAATCCCTAGATAATATAAATGCAGAAAAACTCATGAAAGCCACACCTTTGTATAGTCTACCACAAGTTTATGATAAAGAAAGCCAAAAGAGGGAATAAAATGGTCTGAAAGCAAAAGATATAATACCAACGAAATTGCAGAAAAAACAAAAAAGAGAGCTGCGCATTGTGGAGATTGATAGAACTAATATATTTTTTCTCACAGAATTTTGTTAATTCCAGTTGACTTCTTGAGCTGGATTTCATTTGCAAGCTTCTATTTGCCACTAGGTGCATATATTGGGCAAAATGCGCGCTAACTCTTAAGCAGTGGCTTTACACTTCACTCAAAAAAATAAAATGCAAAAAATTTACTTGAATGTGAATAAAAAATTGATAGATGTGATGAGTATAGTGACGTTCTGAATACTTCGAGTTTTTGAGTGAAATAAATTTCTAAACACTCCTCAAGAAGTCTACAACAAAATATCCAGATTTGAACCTTCAATCGAAAACTCAAAGTATGTATAAAATTCTTGGAATTCCATATGGTCAGATTTTCGCACAGTAAACCCTTAGACCAAAGATCATATGTTTAATAAATTTGGTTTAGGAACAACATATATGCCTTACTCACATAAACTTATTGCAATCAATCTTCAAATTTCCGTTTAATTTCATGCATTTGATACTCAATCACAGACAACACAATTAAAAAAGATTTCTTCAATCAATTGAACCATAAGTCGCCAAAAAGGGGAAATAACAAGCTTACCCATCACCCATTTGCTAAATCTTCCTCTCGCCGGCGGCCACTTTTCCAGCCACCCCATCGCTCTCTACTCTTCTCTCTCGCTCTACCATTTTCAGCCGAACCCATTCTCCTGCTCTTCTCCTCTTTCTTCTCTTCTCTTCTGCTTCTTCTTTTCTCTCCTTCTCTCTTTTCTTTCTCTGCTTTTTCTTTTTTTTTTCCCCTTTTCTTTCTTCTACTCGGCCTTTTCTTCTCTTTGATGGATTACTGTTCATCAAAATATCTGGGATTTTTTTAGTCCTCACTTGTTTCTTTTATTACACTCTACTCCCTCAAAACTTTCGAATCCTTGCAATTTAACCCCAAAAGAAAAATCACAAAATCAAATTTAATAAAATTCCAAAAAAGTACGGAGTATTACACTTACAATTAACATATCAGATTTGGAACAATGACAGTGCAATCCTTAGAAAGCAGAGGTTGACATAGTTGATTGCCCATAAAACAAGATGGATCCAAGCTTTGTAATTGAGTGCTTAGAGGAATTTCTCCAGTCAAGTTGTTGTTGGAAAGATTCAAGTCATTCAAAAATGTCAAATTTGAAAGACTCCTAGGAAGTTCACCAAAAAGCCGATTTGATGAGAAATCAATAGACTCCAGTTCTTTCATAACACCAATACTCTCAGGAATTCTTCCTGTGAAAAGGTTGTGCGACAAATTCAACGATCTCAATGTTACAAGATTTGTCACTCCTATAGGAATTTCTCCAAAGAAATTATTTTTCGGAAAGAATGACGCCCATTGTTTGTTACACTATTTTGAATTATTTTTCTATTATCCTATTTGGATTAAAAAATAACAAAATATTTATTTGTTTGTTTACTTATTGGGCCAATTTATTCAGAAAATTAATCCAACTCAAATAGGATTTTTTTGTCTCAAAATGAAAAGTGGGTGGAACTTGTTTTCTATTATCATATTCTATTCAACTCAAAACATATTTCCAAAATCTATTCAACTAAAAACAATTACCTTTCACAACTTCCAATCTGAAAATTAATCCACCCAAAACCACCACCATCGGCCACCGTGGCTAGAATGATGCTGACGTGCCGGATCTGGCCAATCGTGCACCAATCTTACCATTTCCGGCCAAACACAACCGTTGACAATAGCTAGATTTTGGCCGTCATTGATAGCCAAATTTTTGTAACAAATATTGATTAATTAATGTCAGGTGGAAGATTACCTATTACATGGTATGAAGCTGATCATGTCAACAAGCAACCAATGACTTCCATGCCATTGAGTCCTAATCCCAACTTAGGCTATCCGGGTCGAACATATAAATTTTTCAATGGCTTAGCAGTGTATCCATTTGGATATGGTCTCAGCTACACTCAATTAAAATATCCATTTGTATAACATCTTCTAAAAGCTTAATCTCCATAAAGCTCGATAAATTTCAACCCTGTCGTAACATAAACTACATTAATGGCACCCAACAACCCCAATGCCCTGCAATTATAATAAACGATAATCTAAGATGTGAAGAATATTTTCAGTTTCAATTGGCAGTCCAAAATGTAGGCAATGTAGATTGGCAGTGAGGTGATCTTGGTTTACTCCAAGCCGCCGATCGGCATTGCTGGAACTCATATCAAGCAAGTGATTGGTTTCCAAAGGGTGTTGAAGCAAGAAAGACCAGGATGGACTACGCGGCGAATATTCTCCTACCATCTGGTCAACACACCATTGTTGTTGGTGAGAGTGGAATTTCTTTTCCCGTTAATGTTAACTTCAGTTATTAGAAGGCATTGAACAAAATTAAATAAACATCGCTCTACGAGTAAGATCTGTCATTCTTTCATTCTGCAAAGCTAGAAGAAGTTGGCTTAAATGAATTTTAATGTTGTTCAATGTGGGAATTGTATCATCATAGGTGTTAAACTTGGATTGGGAAGTCCAATAACTTCTATACGTTAATTTTTAGATGTTAAAATAAATGGCAGACTGTCAATTAAGTAAATATTTATTAACTCAATCACATTATAAACTCTAAAAGTATACCAACGGCTAACTAACAATAGAGAGGGATCTTTGTTATTTATGATATATCGGAGAGATTTTTGTTATTTGATTAAACTTCAGGGAGATTTTTGTTGCGAGAATCTGTCCAGGTTGGAGGATAAATCAAATGCTATAACTGAATTGGGGAATGAATGTTTTGAGATCCTCACACCCATATTCGAAACTGTGATGTTAATATATATTTAACATTCTTGTTAATTCACAGAAATTTCTGTGAACTTCTAAATCATTTTAAGTGGAATTTGGAAATATATTGATTTAGAAGATTGTGCATTTGAATTTTTTATGTATATTAATGATCCCAACTTCCAAATGTTTTCATGATCAATAACCTTCAGTCTTAATGATTGACACGTATTAACGCAGCAATTATCTTAGATGGAAACTTTTTTTCTTGGACGCTTCTAAAAACTTTGATATCAAGTTTCTCTTGATATCAAAGTTTTTTATGAAAATGGTAAATATGCATAAAAGAAAGAAAAAATGTACAATCTATGAGGGGCATACCCCAAGAGAAGGTCAAAACGAACGAAAATGGATAGGCCCATTTTCTTTTTTGACACGCAAGACAAAAAAAATTACACAGTTGCTAAAAAAAGGAGCACGCAAGCTCTATACAAATTAAAAAATTACACATTGTAAAATGGTAATCGCTGATTTTATTTACAATGTCTTTTTTGATGAATGAAGAACAACCGTACAAATTTACATGTATTAAAGGACCTATATATTATACTACTAAAAGCCACCACAAATCCAAGTGCCATGCTTACATAAAACCCATTCACCAATCTTTTGTTACCTGCAATTTCTTTCTCAGATGTTGGAACAATGACGGTGCAATCCTTAGAAAGCGGAGGTCCACAAAGTTTATTGCCCATAAAACAAGATGGATCCAAGCTTTGTAATTGAGTGCTTAAAGGAATTTTCCCTGTCAAGTTGTTGTTCGAAAGATTCAAGTCATTCAAAAATGTCAACTTTGAAAGACTCCCAGGAAGTTCACCAAAAAGCCGATTTGATGAGAAATCAATAGACTCTAGTACTTTCATAGCGCCAATACTCTCGGAATTCTTCCCTGTGAAAAGGTTGTGTGACAAATTCAATGATCGCAACGCTACAAGATTTGTCACTCCTATAGGAATTTCTCCAAAGATATTGTTTTTGGAAAGATCCATACTTCTCACCAAATTAAGAATGGAGCCATAATTATCCATTTTCCCTTTTATCATCAGTGACTCATCCTCGGTAAAATCACTATAATTGGTTGAATATTTTATGCTGCTGAAAAAATCTTTTGGGATTGTTACCATGGCACTCAAATTACTAATACAACTTGGTATGGTTCCGGACAAACTGTTGTCAGCAAGATCTAAGATTTGTAGGGAAGATAGACCACAAAGTTCCAAAGGCAAAATGCCATGAAACTTATTTGAGCGAAGGGTGAGGATCACAAGACTTGAAAAACTTTCTCCAAGCCATGAGTCTAAATTTCCTACAAACTTATTTTCACGAATATTAAGTACCACTAACTCTGTACAATTTTTAAGAGACATGGGAATTGTTCCAGCGAATTTATTGGTTTGAAGATGTAGTGACCTAAGGGAATTTAATGTTCCGATAGAGGTGGGAAGGTTTCCAGTAAATTTGTTTTTACCTAAATCTAAAATCAATAACTTTTGCCAATTTATCCAACAATTAGGCAATTCTCCAAATAGAGAATTGTCTTCAAGATTGAGAATTTGCAAATTCTTTGACTCGTTCATTTCATGGCACAGAAAATCTCCAATTTCTCCTGAGAAAGAATTTTTGGAAAGATCAAGTGTAACCATATTGGAGGATACAAGAGGCAATGAACCTGACAAATTATTTGAACTCAAGTCAATGGAAGAAATGAAAATAGCTTCTGTTAATTTAGGAATTGTTCCATAGATTTGATTAAAAGAGAGATTTAGATATTGAAATCTAGAAGAAGAGTTCCAAAAGCTACTGGGAATCGTATCTTGAATTCCTGAGTTGGATATATCCAGAAAAGCTAGATACTTTTGGGAAAGAAGCCACGATGGAAACTGAGGCCCTAAATGACAAGAAGGCAAATATAACTCTTCAAGTTGAAAAGGAGGAACCCAATTGGGACTTACATTCAACTCTAATGAGTTTCCTGATGCATTGAAAAGCGTAAGACTTGAGAGCTTGACAAAGTGAATTTCAGAAAGACTTCCATTCAGTTCATTAGAAGAAAGTTGGAGAGTCCTCAAAGACGAAAGCTTTCCTAATGATGATGGAATAGATCCATTCAATTCATTAGAGGAAAGCAGTAGAGTCTTCAAGGATGAAAGTTCACCTATTGAAAATGGAATCGGGCCGCTCAAATTATTAAAGGAAAGATCTAGCAATGTCAATTTCGAAAGTTCTCCCAAGAAATATGGAATAGGACCAGATATATTTCCACAACATAGATCTAGAGTTTTTAAATTCTTAAATTGCCCAAGTTGGTAGGTCAACTGACCATAAAGTTGAGTTTGAGCCAAATCCAAAAACTCTAGTCTATGTGAGACACATCCTGAAAAAATATCTAGGATTTCAGAAATTGTTTGATTCAATTTGACAAATGACAAAGAGATCCACCTCAAGTTGCAAAGTCTTCCCAATGATTTTGGAATGCTCCCTTGAAGTGCATTTGATGAGAGATCAAGCATTTGCAAAGAGGTCAAGTTTCCTATATCACTTGAAATAACACCTTCCAAGCTATTACGAGATAGAGAAAGAGACTCAAGGTGACTAAATTTGTACAACCAGTTGGGAATTGGAGAACTGAAATGGTTTCGAGACAAATCAAGATGTGTAAGAGAAGTTAAGTTTTGAAGTCCATCGGGGATTGGTCCTTCAAAACCAATTCCAGCTAAGTCAAGAAACTGTAATTGACTAAGACCAAACACCCAATTGGAAATGAAAGAGGTATTAAATTTGTTGCCAGAAAGATCCAGGGTGACAAGGGGTGAAGAAAAGTTAGCAATGGACAGAGTTGGAAGGTGATGGAGTTGACAACCTGACAATTTTAACACAACTAAAGAAGGAAGTACATTTACAATGAACAACAAATCTACAGAAGTTTTCCCAAGGTTCACCAAACTCAAATCAAGGTACTCTAACAAAGAAAGCCCTGATAACCAACCAAGATTTTCATGGTATAACAAGTAATTCTGGCTGAGGTCAAGATATTGCAGATTGGTGAGATTTCCAAGTTGCTGAGGAATTTCTCCGGAAAATCCAGCTCCAGAGAGATTAAGGTGTCTTAACTTCCCCATAGATCCAAGAAAACTAGGAAGCTGAAATCTTTGAAAATCATTATAGCTCAAGTCAAGGTAAATCAAGTGCTTAAGATCAAGCAAAGAGGGATTTAGGTTACCTCCCAAATCTGATATGCCATTGTAAGCATCAGGATTTCCAAGGTGGAGTTCATGAACATGACCAGTGGAATTGTCGCAGACAACACCAGCCCATTTACAACAATCTCCTTCACCAATCCACGAGGAAAGCCGGTTGGAAGGATCAGTGAGATCTTGCTTGAACCTTAAAAGTGCTTGTCTCTCACTTTCTATGCAACCCAAGTAAGTGGTTCCATTGCATAAGCTCAGATTGATGATTGTTATGGCAACCAAATTGAGGAAAAGAATTGTGTTCATGGTTTGTTTCAGTGGCTAAAATAAAAGGAAAGCAAATGTGTGTGCATGAAACTTTATGCATTACATGCTATTTATAATCCAATGAAACTTAAAATTTAATCAAAAGTCCAGTGCTATATTTTTACTACAACTTGAACACAAGACGTTTAAGTACAATTAACTCCAATGACTAAAAGATTTGTCATCCGACTACAAGGGAAGAAGTATCAAAAATCCAGTTCGGAATGTAAATTACTCAGGAGTTTTAGAAGTTTTTCTTAATTAAATAACAAGCTTTAGTTAATTTCTACATGGAAATTATTCCTTTTTTTTGATGTCGTTCTATCAATATTTGTTGTACTAGCTCTCGAGAACTACTTATTTGTTTGTTTCTTTTTGTTCTTCTTCTAAAAAGAATTATTAGAAGAAAAAAAGTAGCATATGACCTACCACATATTAATTTAATAAGACCTATGTTTTCTTCTCAAATCCATAGGGGTAAAAAAATAGAGCAGTTGAAGTTACATATAATGCATCTCTAGGTATTTCTGTTAAATTCTTAAGAAAAAAAATAAGAACACTCTCCAACAGAACACTCTTTTACAAATTTTTTGTTCATCAACCGCAGTAAATACTGTTATGGATTGCTCAAGTTTTTGAACTCCTTCGACGCGATGATCGAGATGATAGCCAGCTCTGATACCATTTTCAAAAAAATAAAAAAATAAATAAAAATAGATTGATCGATCTACAGTAACCACTTTTTTATAAAATTCATTGTTGAATTTCTAGAATACGACTCAAATAACATAACTATAAAATCAATTCAACAGTGATAATTAAATATAAAAGTTCCATGGTTATCATAGTTTAACGACATCTATTAGTTAGTTACCATGTCCATCTCATTGTGGAAATTTTTAAAGCTTTCAATTTTTCTGACGTCAATTTTTTTTTCAAGGAATGTGACCCTTTAACGAACCAGTAATTGTAAAATCTAAACAACTTCTCGCCCTTCTCAATCAAGAGCAATAAAACAAGTATAATCAAAATGTCACAATGCTGATGTGCGTCCTGGAAGAGAGGAGGAAGAGCCACAAGGTTTTCTTCCACTTTTTATCAAAAACCCCAACTGAATTTCATTCAACTGTGAAAGAGCAAATCTTCTTGGCTAAAGAAGAATTTTTCATATATAAATAAATAAAATTTGCAGTTTTTCACTAATGCAAGAAAGTTTTGCTTAACTTTTGTTTATTAAATTTATTCAGCTCCTGCAATTAACGAGATTAAAATTTTAAAAAATATATAACTATTTTTTTAAATTTTTGTCTCAGGACCATTATAAAAAATACAAGCACCAGGAAGATTAGCTCAATTCCATTACCTACCAATTCCATCATCAATATGATTCAATATCACTGTCGACAACAACCGCCATTATTTTACAACCAAACTATATATTCTCACTCTCACTCACCACTTGTTTATACTTTAGTACTAAACTGTGAAGTCCAGATCTTTGTTTATCAATTTCACAAACCATTCTTGTTAAGAGATAAAAGATGACAACAAAAGAGAGCCGATAGAGACCAATAAACACTCTCGTTGGTAGTCTTTGTTTTTGTTTTCAAAAGTCTTTATTTATTTTTTTTGTTTAATGGTTCTTGGGTATTTACAATGGCCATGTGGTCCCATTGTTGTTATAGTTTTTCCAGTCAAGACTTCTAGAAAATGTGAAACATGCAGAGTTACAAGAAAATGAACAGTTATTTTTTTGCTGTTGCGGTTCATACAATTAATTAATTATAAGAAAATGCAAACGTCTTAAATGAGTTAATCAATATTAGCTAGCTCACTACTTCTCATAATTTTTTGTAAGTTTTATCCCAAACCTAAAAGAAGAAATTACAGGAGTTAAAAAAAGGAGGCAAATTAAAAGTAAGTTCACCGTTAATTTGATTGTTGAAATATAATCTATGTTTCTATAAAAATCTTTATAAAGGATCCAGGAAAAGAGGTGATTCTGAGTTGTGTGATATCTCGTTAATTTGATTTTGCTCATTTTTTTTAAATGCATGTATGGGATTTGTATTGCCTAAGCACACCTCAAAGGGCGGATTTTTAACATCTATCAGAAAAGCTCACTACCTTAAAAAAGAACGATCAAGGTTTTGAATAATTAGTTCCCAGGCCTTACAAATGCCAAGCAAAAATACAGCCCTACAACATGAAAGAAAATGATGTCCTCGGCTTTCAAAGATACACTACAATTAGCATATATATATATTTGCTCCCTGGATAAATACAAAAGAAACTTGATAAATATAAACACCCCGTGATTGAAAATTATGGCAACTCATTACAAGAGATGATCCAACTGTTGAACCAAGGCAGTTATTTCTGATATTCGAGAAACAAAACTGTTGGCATTGCATGACTTATAGGAGAAAGGTTCGGAATCACATATGATTATTATAATATATACATATCACATTTGATTATGGACGAATGAACATACAAATTAACTAACATATGTTGAAACACTTATATATTACACTACTGAAACCCACCACAAATCCAAGAGCCATGCTTACATAGAACCCATTCACCTCATGTTTGATACCTCCATTTTCATTCTCCTGTCTTGGAACAATCCCAGAGCAATTGTTTGGAAGTGGAGGCCCACAAAGTTCATTACCCATAAAACAAGATGCATCAAAGGTTTGTAATTGAGTGCATAAAGGAATTTCCCCGTGCAAGTTGTTATGTGAAAGATTCAAATGATTCAAAGATGTCAAAGCTGAAATACTCTGAGGAATAACACCATCAAGTTGGTTTGATGAGAGATCAATAGACTCCAATGACTCCATAACACCAATATTCTCAGGAATTCTTCCCGTGAAATGGTTGTGAGACAAATTCAATGATAACAATTTAAGATGTGTCACTTCTATAGGAATTTCTCCTGAGAAAGTGTTTTTGGAAAGGTCTATAGATCTCACCAAATTAAGAATGGTGTTATATTCATCCACTCTCCCTCTTAGCATCAATGACTCATCCTCAATAGAATCACTATAATTTGTTACATATTGTATGCCTCTTGGAAAATCTTTCGAGGTTGTTACCATGGCACTCAAGTTACTGATACAGCTTGGTATGGTTCCGGACAAATTATTATAAGCAATGTCTAAGATTTGTAGTGAAGCTAGCTGGCAAAGCTCCGCAGGTAAAAAGCCTTGAAACTTATTTGAACGAAGGATGAGGATCATCAAACTTGAAAATCTTTCTCCGAGCCACAATGGTACATTCCCCACAAACCTATTTTCACCAAGATTAAGTACTAATAACTCTGTATAGTTTTTAAATGATATAGGTATATTTCCAGAGAAGTTATTATTATGAAGATGCAATGACCGAAGGGAATTTAATTTTCCCATAGAGTCGGGAAGGTTTCCAATAAACTTATTTTCACCTAAATCCAAGACCTCTAAATTTTGCCAATTTGTCCAACAATCAGGCAATTCTCCGGATAGAGAATTATCTTTAAGATTGAGAATTTGCAAATTCTTTGACTCATTCACTGCATGGCACAAAAATTGGCTAACATGTCCTGAGAAAGAATTATTGGAAACGTCGAGTGTATTCATATTGGAAGATAGAAGAGGCAATGAACCTGTCAAATTATTCGAACTCAAGTCAAGTGAAGTTAGTGAACCAACTTCGATTAAACTAGGAACCTTCCCATAGATTTGGTTATGAGAAAAATTTACATATTTAAGTCCAAAAGAGGATTTCCAAAACTTAGCGGGAATTGTATCTAGAATTCCTGAGTTGGATAAATCTAAAAAACCTAATTTCTTTTGGGAAAGAAGCCAAGATGGAAATCGAGACCCTACATAACATGAAGGCAAATATAACTCCCTAAGTTGAAATGACGGACGCCAATCGGGCTTAAATTCAACTTTAATGAGTTTCCTGATGCCTTAAAACTCTCAAGACTAGAGAGCTTGAAAAAGTGAATTTCAGACAGATTTCCATTCAGTTTATTGGAAGAAATGTCTAAAATTCTCAAAGACAAAAGCATTCCAAATGATGACGGAATAGATCCATTCAATTCATTAGAGGAAAGCTGTAGACTACTCAAGAATGAAAGTTCTCCTATCGAAAATGGAATTGAGCCACTCAATTTATTGGAGGAAAGATCTAGAACTATCAAATTCGAAAGTTCCCCCAAGGAACGTGGTATAGGACCAGAAATACTGCCACAACACAGGAAAAGAGTGTCTAGATTCTTAAACTGCCCAAGTTTATTGGTTAATTGACCATAAAGTTGAGTTTGACCCAAATTCAAAACCTCTAGTCTATGTGACACACATCCTAAAAAGATATCTAAGATTTCAGAAACTGCTTGATTCAATTTGACAGATGACAAAGAGATTGACCTCAAGTTGCAAAGTCTTCCCAATGATCTTGGAATTCTTCCTTGAAGTGCATTTGATGAGAGATCAATCTTTTGCATAGAGGTCAAGTTTCCTATATCACCTGAAATTGTACCTTGCAAGTTATTATTGATAAGAGAAAGGTGCTCAAGGTGACTAAATTTGTACAACCAGTTGGGTATTGAAGAACTGAAATTGTTTTTAGACAAATCAAGATGTGTAAGAGAAGTCAAGTTCTCAAGCCCAACGGGGATTGGACCTCGAAAACCATTTCCAGGCTAAATTAAGAAACTGTAATTGACTAAGACCAAATACCCAATTGGGAATGAAAGAGTAACTAAATTTGTTTTGAGAAAGATCAAGGGTGACAAGAGAAGAAGAAAAGTTGGCAATGGAAAGGGTTGGAAGGTGATGAAGTTCACAATTAGACAACTGTAACACACCTAAAGAAGGAAGTGCATTTATGATGAGAAACAAATCTGCAGAAGTTTCACTGAGGTTTACAGCCGTCAAATCAAGATACTTCAAGGAAGAAAGACCTAATAACCAACGAATATTGTCAATGGATAACTGGTAATAATTCTGACCAAGGTCAAGATATTGCAGATTGGAGAGATTTCCAAGTTGGTGAGGAATCTCTCCAGCAAATCCAGCTTCCGAGAGATTAAGGTGTCTTAACTCCCCAAACGAACCAAGAAAACTAGGAATCCGAATTCCATCGAAAGCGTTATAGCTCAAGTCCAGGTAAATCAAATGCTTAAGATCAAGCAAAGAGGGATTTACCTTACCGCTCAAACTTCGTCTGCCCCGTGAAGGACTCCTAAGTTTGAGCTTAAGAATATGGCCGGTGAAGTTGTCACAGACAACACCAGTCCATGTACAACAATCTCCATCAAAATTAGTCCAAGAGGCAAGCCGGTTGGAAGGATCTTCAAGATCCTGCTTGAACCTTAAAAGTGCTTGTCTCTCACTTTCAATGCAGCTGCTTCCGTTGCAGAAGCTAAAATTGATGGCTGTTAGGAAAAGTAAGTAGAGAAAAAGAATGGCAATAGCGACAATATTCATGATGGTTGGTTCAATTGACATGCAATAACAGAAAGGAAATGTGTGCATGAAAACTTAGATTAATTGACGTGATATATATAATATCTGCTGGGTCGTATAATCTAAACTTATTTACTGGGACGAACTAAATTTCCTGGTAAATGGTCCAATTGTGGAAATTATATTTTTTTGAATAAAAATAAAATTATTCACCTCTATTGGTGTTTGATATGGCCTAAAAAAAGCTAAAGAAAAAATAAAAATCATTTCGTAATTTCATGTAGACGAAGTTTTGCTGTTATTCATTCATTTCTATTGAAGTTTCACGACCTATTCATTTAACCATCATCTCTCAGACGTCAGCACAATCATCCATCACCACACAACTGCAACAACATCACCATCACCACAGTTTTCATCTACAATTAGAACCTAATTCTTTCCATTTATTTTACCAGCAAAATGTATTTGTCTCAGTCAGTCAAAATAATTTATTAATTTGTTCAAAGGAGAACGCATGCTCCTTGATTATGATTGATAGAATTAGAATATTATTGCGTGCACGTTGGAGCTGTAAAGTCTTCAGCAGATTAATTGGCATCTTTGAAATCAAACTTGGAAAAATGAACTTCTGATTCTCTTCCATCATTAGTGAGTTTTTGTTTCCGTTCTCAACAATTTTGTCTTTGTTAATTTTACTAATTCATCACTAATTGTATATGTTCCATTTTTTTAGTTCATTTCATGCACTAATTTACTGAGGAAAAATGACAAATGGTCATTGTCAATTTACAGGTCTTTTCTCCAATGGTTGTTGTCTAAGTTACCGGTCTTTCTTCAATGGTTGTTGTCAAGTAAGGTCTTTTCTCCATTGTTATTTTTTCCGAACTATTAATTTTCTCCCATTTACACTGTAACATGTAGGGCATTATCAGGAAAAATTAATAGTACTATGAAAGTTGATCTAGCAATGTTATCGAGCCTAACAAACTTGGACCTTATCATGTTCGGCGAGAAACTGAGAATGGTTGTTGCCAATACGTTTGGTGACTGTTGGAAATCTTTATGTATCGATGAGAAACTTTAAGAGGATCAGAAGAACGGAGAGGCTGGTGGTCGGTCTCCGATTAATTTGCTTCGCAAATTTTATCAGATGTGTATGGGATATATATTGTAAAATTTCATTATATGAAGAGCTAGTTAAAAATGATGCACTAAAGAGAAGCGAAGGATATCAATATCATCTTTTGGTCTCAAATTTACTTTAATTGATGGTGTCCTCTGATTTTCAAAGATACAATACAAATAGTCAAATAGCACTAATTGCTCCCTGGATCACTGGAAAATAAATTTGCTATACTACCACTGATTGAAATTATAGCAACTCATTACAAGGAAGGATCCAACATTGAACCAAGATAAGTTATTTCCAATAATTTTGACATATAATATGAAACAAAACTCTTGGCATTGCACGATGTACAGGAGAACTGTTGGAGCCCGGATCTGAGCAAGTTTATGAGATCTATCTTGTGTACTTATTCACAAGCTCTCCAGGAACCTCTTGAGCAGCTTCGACTCGTGAAAGATAAGGTTCCTTAGATGGTTGAAAGATAAATCACTTATTACCACTGCCGTTTCCAGTAACCTTCAGCAAGCTTGGGCATCCGAATTCAGTAGCTACTCCTAAATCTTCTGTTTAAGAACCTGTCGCAGCTGAAGCTTCTGACTTTCGATCCTTGCCTCCAAAAGCTTCGCCTTCAAACTATTTTTCTGTGCACCTCGAGGCCATTCGATACACCCTTTCATGCCTCGAGTTATGTGAGGATTTCCTGAGTCGGGTGAACTCCACTGACCAGTCAAATCCGGAGGGCTGAGCCCACCTTTACCAGACCCCCGGTCTGGTGATGCAATACTCCCATTAGATAATCTTCCATTTGAAAGCCTACCCTTCATTCCCTCAACCGTGATTATCTTACAGTTTTCTCCATTATTCGGGCCAGATCTCCAGAGCCTTGCTATAGATGACACCTTCTTCTTTGTTGGGCCCGAGCATACTTCACCAATTTCAGTAATTGGGGTTCCTTCATATCCATTATCATCCCATTCCATTCCACTCCCTGAGACATTACTACATCGACGATTCTTGATAGATAATTCACTCCCTTCAGGTGAACAACTTGAGCCTTGATCATCAAGATGGCTCACAGTTTCCCATCCACTATCATCTTCTTCCATTTCAATATTCTGCCCGACATACGCATTAGAATGCCTATGAATGCTATCCCTGTTAACCACATTGACCTCAGGACTTACAGTATGAACTTTTGAGGAATGGCTGACGGGACTGTAAGCACCACATTGTTCAATCTCCCTCTCATTGGGTTCACCAAAATTAACATCTTCAAAAACAGAGAAAATATCATCTGGATTGGGCGGCTCATATGTAAATTCCTTGATTTCCTGAATATTCATGGAGGCAGCAGCCTGTCGAAGAATCTCGGCTTCTTTCAATTCTTTAACATCTGGGGTTGCACTTCTTGACCTCAGAAAAGTCTCCAGATCTGCTACAAGTTTGTTCATCTGAGAATTACTTCTCTTCAAGTGCTACCCTTTGCATCAACCAGCTTCATTTGAACACGTTCTTCATGCCAGACCTCTGCCATCTGTAACATTTTCCTTTCATCTTCTGCTTCCTCTCGGAGTTTCATGGAATCCCTTTTTAATGCTTCAACTTCAGACTTATCTTCTCCAATTTCCTTAGCAAGCTCATCACACACTTCTTCAATTAATTCTCTTGCCTTTCTTTCCTTCTCATAAGTCCTGCATATACCTCTTTGCTGCAAACTTTGCATCAGCCAGCTCATTAACAAATTTGGAATTGACAATTTCTATTCTTTGGCGATTTTTCCTTTCTCGATTCAACTCACCTTTGAGGTCATCAATAAATACACGGATTTTCTCATGTTCCCTGCTCCGCCATGCAGCTTTTTCTTCGCTGGCTTTCCTCAAGAAGTGCTCAAGTTTCTTTTTTGTTGAAAACCGGCGCTCAGTCTCAAGCTCCTGCATGCATGTGCGAACCTGCTCCAGTTCAGCTTCAAGAGCAACAACCAACTGATACAGCACTTACCTGTTGGTCAAGAAGGCTTGATGTTGCTATAGATCTGCTGTGCCTCATCTGATGTTTTCAAGCAGACAGGGTCCCACTTTGTTGCCCCTCCATTGCAGAATTGGAGAACTGGAAAAGAAGGCTCGAGCTACATAAGAGGAAACAGGTTTTTCAATTAGGAAAAGTAACATATCAAATTGAATGGGCCAAGGAAGGAAAATGTAAGTACCATTCTTCTTTCAATTAAAAGCTCTAATTCAAAATTTCCTCATTGAACTGAAAATGAAGATCAGCTAATCTCATTTCCTTATAGCAAGTGAGAATTTGCAATTTGCAAAACTCAAGTGCAGGTACCAAATTAGTTTCTGCTATATATCAAGTTTAACTTCCAGAACCAAAAATTTTTAATTAACACCCTTCATTTTGCCCAATGTAAGGTTTCTATTACCCTCTCACTATTTTATAAATTTTCATATCCAAAATTCCCCCTCCCAACCAGTTGGCAACCAATCCCTTTAGAAAATATAAATGCAGAAAAACCCATGAAAGCCACACCTTTGTATAGTCTAACACAAGTTTAAGATAAAGAAAGCCAAGAGAGGGAATAAGATGGTAAAGCCAAGAGACGGAATAAGATGGTCTGAAAGCAAAAGATATAATACCAACAAAATTGCAGAAAAACAAAAGAAAAAGAGATGCACAGTGTGGAGATTGATAGAACTCATATATTTTTTCTCTCAGAATTTTGTTAATTCCAGGTGACTTCTTGAGCTGGATTTCATTCGCGAGCTTCTATTTGCCACTAGATGCATATATTGGGCAAAATGTTCCACAGTGGAAAATTTTAAACAAATCAATCGTTTATACCAGCAACAACAGTTTCCCTATAAATGGATCAATTAAAGCAAAGTAAATGAACTTGTTTATAGGTAATGATTATAATGACTAGTTAAGGAAAAAATTAATCTGAGGCACAACTTTACTTAAACAGGGCATTCAAAATTCACATGTACATCCAACGAAAAATGTATCTCACAGCAAGGAAGAATTTATGCCATGTGTCGAAGACAATAAAACAGGGTAAGTCTTATTTTAATTCCCATTAACCATTTTTTTAATAAGTTCAATAAATCATTTTTTTTATAAGAGTTATCATAAATGATTGACACTCAATATTCTTTGCATCAGACAAATCATTGACAGTAACAGTTCAGTAAGAAATAAAGCAACATTACCTTACACAAGAATCCATTCTTGATACCAGTGACAGATGAGCTAGGGCTCTGCAAAGGATCCTTTGGTTCAGAACCATACGCTTTGCCACTGCGACGAACATGAAATGGAACATCTGCATGTCCAGCACCAGGCTACAGGAAAGAATACACAATAAACTCACAAACTCTAGAATGGAAAAAACAAAACTTACCAATTCAGACAGATAGATAAAAGTAAATAATAAGCTGACAAAATGCAGTAAACAACACGAATTTCTCGGAAGCCATTTAACACTTGCATACACATTCTTTTAGCAGAAGCCCTTTAAACACGTGTACACCCATCCGGAGACAGAATCAAGCAAATCAAAGATGCAAAATAAATGTATGCAAATGAACTTAAGAGCATTCTGAACCTTAATATGCAGACACTTCCACATTTAAAAGCACAACACACCCAAAAATATGGAGTAAACATTGCGAATTTCCAGGAAGTATTTAAAAACACGTATAAATGTCCCAATAAAGAACCAATTCAATAGGATGCGCGCGAATAAACGGTTTCATATACACTTCAGAAGTAGTATAAACCAAGCTAAAGAACACTGCTAAGACAAAATCATGATCATACTGAAAAGTATAAAACTTGGCGCACAAACACACAAAACCCTTCAAAATTAAGCAACAAGAGTAATCAAAAACATAAAAAATGATAATGACAGAGACGTAAAGATCAGTATCAGTCTCACTCCTCAAACTACAAAACTTCACAACAAAGCAAGAAATCATTTCAATCAAATTATTACACAAACCACACAATAATATTTCATTTAAATTCCTCAAACCAAACACAAACACAGATCTCAAACAAATAAACAAAACCACAAAAAAGTCTCAACCTTTAAAACCTCACCTGAAACCCTAACCGATCCAAACACTGTCCGCGGCCACCGCTGCCATTCTCCGACCCCTGCAACCGCCAAAGTCCAGCAGCAAGCTTCCTCGCAGACACAACTGCCGCCGCCTTTCGGTGTTTCCAGCGACTTCTCCGGCCATCCTCATTAACCTCCTCTTCCTCAACCTCAACCTTCCGATTCCTCTCCTTATCTTCAACCTTCCACTTCAAGAGTGGGGTCTCGGGTCGGCTTCGCCGACCCGGAGCTCCGGGCTTCCTCACCCGGCTCAGGCTCGGGTTCCGGGTCTTCTTACGCGTAGGCTTAAGATCTGAAGCTGAAGTCGGCCTTAGGGTTTTACTTGCAGGAGATGTCGCCGAATAATACGGGTTTTCAGTAATCTTCATAGTTGAAACCTGGATTCAGCCATTAAAAAAAAAAAAAAAAACAGAAACAGAAACAAGAACAAGAACAAGAACAAGAGTTCGAGTTTGAGTCTTCGTGTTTTGTGTATGAGTGTGTGCTGTGTCTGTGTTGTGTCTGATTGTAGACAAAGAGTGAGCGAGCGTTTCTGTTTGTTGGGTAGAGAGAAATGGAAAAGGACGGAACAAAGGGAAAAAATTTCACATGTATTTTTTTTTTTTGGGTGTATAAATGTACGTATATGGTATGCGTATGTATACGTGTAGGGTCAACGTAAAACGGTGTCGTGTGGGGGACAAGGACGCGCTTTGTTGGCGATGATGATGTGGATTTGCAGAGAGACGTTATAACTTGTGTCATTTAAAAAGTGCCTTTAGGTATGTTAGAGATTTATACGGTGTCGTTTTCTACTTCTAATCGTGATAATGGATATTTGGTTTTAGTGATGAATTTTTTTTTTTTACGCAATTAGTAGATTTTTTATCTTTAATGAACCAAGCTTTAAAGTTAATGTCATTAATGAAGTTTAAAAAACTTCTAATTAGTTTACTAATTCATAATCAGGATGAAACTAATTGAAAGTTCGAATAAACTAATAAATTATAGTTACAATTTACAAGTGAATTATTATTCGAATCGAAAACTATTCCCTTGAGGCATAGGAGTTAATCGATCGTTTAAGAGTTAAACATTGTTTTAATCTATATCTGCAAAGTACACATATTTATATTAACTAAAATACGAGAATTCTTAAATATTATTTAAAATCGATATTGAACATTTAAATTGCACTTTTTTTTTTTCCGCATGTCCTTATAGATTCTACTAACAATGTTATGTAACATGTACAAAACAAAACCCATCTCAAGAAATTCTTATACATTCGTTCAATTTTTCACAATTGATTATCGTGTGAGATCTACTCTCCATTATTTAGTCTATTATGAAAGGCATCCGAGGGAGGTTCCACGTGGCCATGGATACAAATATCCACGTGGCATTTGATTAGTCACTCATCTCAATTGTATCCTTCATTTTGCAAGAAGACGAAATCTACCCACATGGGTGTGGCATTTTCCATTTGGGCTTTAACTTGAAGTTTGTGAAACTTAGAATATTTATTTATATTATTATTATTATTATTATAAGAGCCTTTACAATTTACATAGATTTAGACATTACTTATAGATCTAGGTTTAATTATATTATCCTTAATTAATCCTATCTTTGGCACCAATCTCTCCCTTTTGCGGCTAGTAATCTTAATTAAAAAGCAATTACTTGTCTAATTTTGCCTTTGATATTGCTAGTACAATTAGATTTTGGCCTCCCACTGGCTAGACATCTAGAGGGTCAATGCACTAATTGTAATGGCCTTTTTTTGAAAAAATATTAATTTTTAGTTTTATTATTATTATTTTTTAACCCTTTTTGCTAATCCACGTGGGCCCAAAAGTTTGTGGGTCCGTAGATATTTAGGTGTGGGGCCTTAGAAAATCACCCTTTAATTAATCTAAATGTTGATCACTTTTTAAGTAGTGTACTGGTGAGAGGATATAATCAATTGATTGTAAAGAGGTGAATTATTATAAAGTAAATTTTTTTTTTTTTGGGAAATCCTGTAATAGCCTCTTCTTCGACTCAAAGACAAGATCTATAGCTAATTGCAATAGTAAAAGGTTTGTCATTAGACCATAAAAAGAGAGATAATTATTATAAGGTATTTATTTATATTAGATTGAATCTATTTTATTTATATTAAACTATTGGGAGGTGGGTTTTTTTAATGGAAAATACATATTATTTTGTTATCTTAAGTTATTATTTTTATTTATTTTAACTAAAATAGTGTCAAATAGGTGTGAAAACATGAAATCTGTATTCCAAGAAACAACTGAGATATTCTTTGCTTCTTTGGATAAATATTTCTCAAAT
>CM047738.1:5285381-5481524 GCA_026225825.1 Pistacia integerrima | reverse complement strand
TTAATCCAACTTAAATAGGATTTTTTTGTCTCAAAATGAAAAGTGTGTGGGACTTGTTTTCTATTATCATATTCTATTTACCTCAAAACATATTTCCAAATCTATTAAACTAAAAACAATTACCTTTCACAACTTCCAATCTGAAAATTAATCCATCCAAGACCATCACCACTGATCGCTATGGCTGGAATGATGTACGACCTACTGGATCTGACCAATCGTGCATCGATCTTGTCGTTTCTGACCAAATACAACCGTTGACGATAGCTATATTTTGGCCATCATTGATAGCCAAATTTTTGCAACAAATATTGATTAATATATATGCATAAGGTTTTTTGTAACAAATATTAATCAATGTATGTCAGGTAGAAGATTACCTATTACATGGTATGAAGCTGATCGTGTCAGCAAGCTACCAATGACTTCCATGCCATTGAGGCCTAATCCCAACTTAGGCTATCCGGGTCGAACATATAAATTTTTCGATGGCTTAACAGTGTATCCATTTGCATATGGTCTCAGCTACACTCAATTAAAATATAGTATAACATCTTCTAAAAGCTTCATCTCCATAAAGCTCGATAAATATCAACCCTGTCGTAACATTAACTACATTAATGGTGTTGACGCTTGATTTTGGACGCCAGCGACTCACACGTGAGAAGCGCTAAGCGGACTTAGGAATCACACGCAATGGATCCATGAAATTTGAATATGGAGCTGAGATTATATATTTTGCAGAAAATATAAGTAAAAGATTGGCAAGAGAGGTTTTTATAGTGGTTCGGATGCAACAAGCGACTCCTACATCCATTGTTATTTTATTTGATCTCTCACTATTTCTATGAATTTGCCCGTAAGGCATACAAAGATGAGGAAATACAGTGTTTTTACAGAGAGAATGAAAATGAAACTAAATGTCAGCCCCGCCACCAGCCTCCCTCCTTCGGGAAGAGAAAAATCCATTTATTCACAAAACACTCAATGCAATGAGTGTTTTGCAAGCTGACTTGACACATGGAAGGCTCTCGTCCATTCATCTCTTTGAAATGAGATGAAGTTGGTCAGAATATCTTTTGAGTTATGGGCTTGGCAGCTGGTACAGAGAGACATTAATTGTGCTGACATAGGCTTGACTTTTGAGGCATAACAAATGGCACCCAACAACCCCAGTGCCCTGCAATTATAATAAACGGTAATCTAAGATGTGAAGTATATTTTCAGTTTAAATTGGCAGTCCAAAATGTAGGCAATGTAGATTGGCAGTGAGGTGATCTTGGTTTACTCCAAGCCGCCGATCGGCATTGCTGGAACTCATATCAAGCAAGTGATTGGTTTCCAAAGGGTGTTGAAGCAAGAAAGACCAGGATGGACTACGCGGCGAATATTCTCCTACCATCTGGTCAACACACCATTGTTGTTGGTGAGAGTGGAATTTCTTTTCCCGTTAATGTTAACTTCAGTTATTAGAAGGCATTGAACAAAATTAAAATAAACATATTCGAAACTGTGATGTTAATATATATTTAACATTCTTGTTAATTCACAGAAATTTCTATGAACTTCTAAATCATTTTAAGTGGAATTTGGAAATATATTGATTTAGAAGATTGTGCATTTAAATTTTTTATGTATATTAATGATCCCAACTTCCAAATGTTTTCATAATCAATAACCTTCAGTCTTAATGATTGACACGTATTAACGCAGCAATTATCTTAGATGGAAACTTTTTTTCTTGGACGCTTCTAAAAACTTTGATATCAAGTTTCTCTTGATATCAAAGTTTTTTATGAAAATGGTAAATATGCATAAAAGAAAGAAAAAATGTACAATCTTGGAGAGGCATACCCCAAGAGAAGGTCAAAACGAACAAAAATGGATAGGCCCATTTTCTTTTTTGACACACAAGACAAAAAAAATTACACAGTTGCTAAAAAAAGGAGCACACAAGCTCTATACAAATTAAAAAATTACACATTGTAAAATGGTAATCGCTGATTTTATTTACAATGTCTTTTTTGATGAATGAAGAACAACCGTACAAATTTACATATATTAAAGGACCTATATATTATGCTACTGAAAGCCACCACAAATCCAAGTGCCATGCTTACATAAAACCCATTCACCAATCTTTTGTTACCTGCAATTTCTTTCTCAGATGTTGGAACAATGACAGTGCAATCCTTAGAAAGCAGAGGTTGACCTAGTTGATTGCCCGTAAAACAAGATGGATCCAAGCTTTGTAATTGAGTGCTTAGAGGAATTTCTCCAGTCAAGTTGTTGTTGGAAAGATTCAAGTCATTCAAAAATGTCAAATTTGAAAGACTCCTAGGAAGTTCACCAAAAAGCCGATTTGATGAGAAA
Organism: Pistacia integerrima; assembly: GCA_026225825.1. Lineage (NCBI taxonomy): Eukaryota > Viridiplantae > Streptophyta > Magnoliopsida > Sapindales > Anacardiaceae > Pistacia > Pistacia integerrima. Next base: position 5,479,151 of record CM047738.1, on the reverse strand, counting down.
TCAATAGACTCTAGTACTTTCATAGCGCCAATACTCTCCGGAATTCTTCCTGTGAAAAGGTTGTGTGACAAATTCAATGATCGTAACGCTACAAGATTTGTCACTCCTATAGGAATTTCTCCAAAGAAATTGTTTTTGGAAAGATCCATACTTCTCACCAAATTAAGAATGGAGCCATAATTATCCATTTTCCCTTTTATCATCAGTGACTCATCCTCGGTAAAATCACTATAATTGGTTGAATACTTTATGCTGCTGAAAAAAATCTTTTGGGATTGTTACCATGGCACTCAAATTACTAATACAACTTGGTATGGTTCCGGACAAACTGTTGTCAGCAAGATCTAAGATTTGTAGGGAAGATAGACCACAAAGTTCCAAAGGCAAAATGCCATGAAACTTATTTGAGCGAAGGGTGAGGATCACAAGACTTGAAAAACTTTCTCCAAGCCATGAGTCCAAATTTCCTACAAACTTATTTTCACGAATATTAAGTACCACTAACTCTGTACAATTTTTAAGAGACATGGGAATTGTTCCAGCGAATTTATTGGTTTGAAGATGTAGTGACCTAAGGGAATTTAATGTTCCGATAGAGGTGGGAAGGTTTCCAGTAAATTTGTTTTTACCTAAATCTAAAATCAATAACTTTTGCCAATTTATCCAACAATTAGGCAATTCTCCAAATAGAGAATTGTCTTCAAGATTGAGAATTTGCAAATTCTTTGACTCGTTCATTTCATGGCACAGAAAATCGCCAATTTCTCCTGAGAAAGAATTTTTGGAAAGATCAAGTGTAACCATATTGGAGGATACAAGAGGCAATGAACCTGACAAATTATTTGAACTCAAGTCAAGGGAAGAAATCAAAATAGCTTCTGTTAATTCAGGAATTGTTCCATAGATTTGATTATAAGAGAGATTTAGATATTGAAATCTAGAAGAAGAGTTCCAAAAGCTACTAGGAATCGTATCTCGAATTCCTGAGTTGGATATATCTAGAAAAGCTAGATACTTTTGGGAAAGAAGCCATGATGGAAACTGAGGCCCTAAATGCCAGGAAGGCAAATATAACTCTTCAAGTTGAAAAGGAGGAACCCAATTGAGACTTACATTCAACTCTAATGAGTTTCCTGATGCATTGAAAAGCGTAAGACTTGAGAGCCTGACAAAGTGAATTTCAGAAAGACTTCCATTCAGTTCATTAGAAGAAAGTTGGAGAGTCCTCAAAGACGAAAGCTTTCCTAATGATGATGGAATAGATCCATTCAATTCATTAGAGGAAAGCTGTAGAGTCTTCAAGGATGAAAGTTCACCTATTGAAAATGGAATCGGGCTGCTCAAATCATTAAAGGAAAGATCTAGAAATGTCAATTTCGAAAGTTCTCCCAAGGAATATGGAATAGGACCAGATATATTTCCACAACATAGATCTAGAGTTTTTAAATTCTTAAATTGCCCAAGTTGGTAGGTCAACTGACCATAAAGTTGAGTTTGAGCCAAACCCAAAAACTCTAGTCTATGTGACACACATCCTGAAAAAATATCTAGGATTTCAGAAATTGTTTGATTCAATTTGACAAATGACAAAGAGATCCACCTCAAGTTGCAAAGTCTTCCCAATGATTTTGGAATGCTCCCTTGAAGTGCATTTGATGAGAGATCAAGCATTTGCAAAGAGGTCAAGTTTCCTATATCACTTGAAATAACACCTTCCAAGCTATTACGGGATAGAGAAAGAGACTCAAGGTGACTAAATTTGTACAGCCAGTTGGGAATTGGAGAACTGAAATGGTTTCGAGACAAATCAAGATGTGTAAGAGAAGTTAAGTTTTGAAGTCCATCGGGGATTGGTCCTTCAAAACCAATTCCAGCTAAGTCAAGAAACTGTAATTGACTGAGACCAAACACCCAATTGGAAATGAAAGAGGTATTAAATTTGTTGCCAGAAAGATCCAGGGTGACAAGGGGTGAAGAAAAGTTAGCAATGGACAGAGTTGGAAGGTGATGGAGTTGACAACCTGACAATTTTAACACAACTAAAGAAGGAAGTACATTTACAATGAACAACAAATCTACAGAAGTTTTCCCAAGGTTCACCAAACTCAAATCAAGGTACTCTAACAAAGAAAGCCCTGATAACCAACCAAGATTTTCATGGTATAACAAGTAATTCTGGCTGAGGTCAAGATATTGCAGATTGGTGAGATTTCCAAGTTGCTGAGGAATTTCTCCGGAAAATCCAGCTCCAGAGAGATTAAGGTGTCTTAACTTCCCCATAGATCCAAGAAAACTAGGAAGCTGAAATCTTTGAAAATCATTATAGCTCAAGTCAAGGTAAATCAAGTGCTTAAGATCAAGCAAAGAGGGATTTAGGTTACCTCCCAAATCTGATATGCCATTGTAAGCATCAGGATTTCCAAGTTGGAGTTCATGAACATGACCAGTGGAATTGTCGCAGACAACACCAGCCCATTTACAACAATCTCCTTCACCAATCCACGAGGAAAGCCGGTTGGAAGGATCAGTGAGATCTTGCTTGAACCTTAAAAGTGCTTGTCTCTCACTTTCTATGCAACCCAAGTAAGTGGTTCCATTGCATAAGCTCAGATTGATGATTGTTATGGCAACCAAATTGAGGAAAAGAATTGTGTTCATGGTTTGTTTCAGTGGCTAAAATAAAAAGAAAGCAAATGTGTGTGCATGAAACTTTATGCATTACATGCTATTTATAATCCAATGAAACTTAAAATTTAATCAAAAATCCAGTGTTATATTTTTACTACAACTTGAACACAAGACGCTTAGGTATAACTAAATCAAATGACTAAAGGATTTGTCATCTGACTACAAGGAGAGAAATATCAAAAGTCCAGTTCGGAATGTAAATTACTCAGGAGTTTTAGAAGTTTTTCTTAATTAAATAACAAGCTTTAGTTAATTTCTACGTAGAAATTATTCCTTTTTTTCTGATGTCGTTCTATCAATATTTGTTGTACTAGCTCTCGAGAACTACTTATTTGTTTGTTTCTTTTTGTTCTTCTTCTAAAAAGAATTATTAGAAGAAAAAAGTAGCATATGACCTACCACATATTAATTTAATAAGACCTATGTTTTCTTCTCAAGTCCATAGGGGTAAAAAAATAGAGCAGTTGAAGTTACATATAATGCATCTCTAGGTATTTCTGTTAAATTCTTAAGAAAAAAAATAAGAACACTCTCCAACAGAACACTCTTTTACAAATTTTTTGTTCATCAACCGCAGTAAATACTGTTATCGATTGCTCAAGTTTTTGAACTCCTTCGACGCAATGATCGAGATGATAGCCAGCTCTGATACCATTTTCAAAAAAATAAATAAATAAATAAAAATTGATTGATTGATCTACAATAACCACTTTTTTATAAAATTCATTGTTGAATTTCTAGAATACGACTCAAATAACATAACTATAAAATCAATTCAACAGTGATAATTAAATATAAAAGTTCCATGGTTATCATAGTTTAACGACATCTATTAGTTAGTTACCATGTCCATCTCATTGTGGAAATTTTTAAAGCTTTCAATTTTTCTGACGTCAATTTTTTTTTTCTTTTTCAAGGAATGTGACCCTTTAACGAACCAGTAATTGTAAAATCTAAACAACTTCTCGCCCTTCTCAATCAAGAGCAATAAAACAAGTATAATCAAAATGTCACAATGCTGATATGCTTCCTGGAAGAGAGGAGGAAGAGCCACAAGGTTTTCTTCCACTTTTTATCAAAAACCCAACTGAATTTCATTCAACTGTGAAAGAGCAAATCTTCTTGGCTAAAGAAGAATTTTTCATATATAAATAAATAAAATTTGCAGTTTTTTCACTAATGCAAGAAAGTTTTGCTTAACTTTTGTTTATTAAATTTATTCAGCTCCTGCAATTAACGAGATTAAAATTTTAAAAAATATATAACTATTTTTTTAAATTTTTGTCTCAGGACCATTATAAAAAATACAAGCACCAGGAAGATTAGCTCAATTCCATTACCTACCAATTCCATCATCAATATGATTCAATATCACTGTCGACAACAACCGCCATTATTTTACAACCAAACTATATATTCTCACTCTCACTCACCACTTGTTTATACTTTAGTACTAAACTGTGAAGTCAAGATCTTTGTTTATCAATTTCACAAACCATTCTTGTTAAGAGATAAAAGATAACAACAAAAGAGAGCCGATAGAGACCAATAAACACTCTCGTTGGTAGTCTTTGTTTTTGTTTTCAAAAGTCTTTATTTATTTATTTTTTTGTTTAATGGTTCTTGGGTATTTACAATGGCCTTGTGGTCCCATTGTTGTTATAGTTTTTCCAGTCAAGACTTCTAGAAAATGTGAAACATGCAGAGTTACAAGAAAATGAACAGTTATTTTTTTGCTGTTGCGGTTCATACAATTAATTAATTATAAGAAAATGCAAACGTCTTAAATGAGTTAATCAATATTAGCTAGCTCACTACTTCTCATAATTTTTTGTAAGTTTTATCCCAAACCTAAAAGAAGAAATTACAGGAGTTAAAAAAAAGGGAGGCAAATTAAAAGTAAGTTCTCCGTTAATTTGATTGTTGAAATATAATAAAAATTTCTTTATAAAAATCTATCTCGTTAATTTGATTTTGCTCATGTATGGGATTTGTATTGCCTAAGCACACCTCAAAGGGCGGATTTTTAACATCTATCAGAAAAGCTCACTACCTTACTGGCCTAGAAGCCACTGGATCATTATCTAAAAAAGAACGATCAAGGTTTTGAATAATTAGTTCCCAGGCCTTACAAATGCCAAGCAAAAACACAGCCCTACAACATGAAAGAAAATGATGTCCTCGGCTTTCAAAGATACACTACAATTAGCATATATATATATTTGCTCCCTGGATAAATACAAAAGAAACTTGATGAATATAAACACCCCGTGATTGAAAATTATGGCAACTCATTACAAGAGATGATCCAACTGTTGAACCAAGGCAGTTATTTCTAATATTTGATGAACACAAAATATGAAACAAAACTCTTGGCATTGCATGACTTATAGGAGAAAGGCTCGGAATCACATATGATTATTATAATATATACATATCACATTTGATTATGGAAGAATGAACATACAAATTAACTAACATATGTTGAAACACTTATATATTACACTACTGAAACCCACCACAAATCCAAGAGCCATGCTTACATAGAACCCATTTACCTCATGTTTGTTACCTCCATTTTCATTCTCCTGTCTTGGAACAATCCCAGAGCAATTGTTTGGAAGTGGAGGCCCACAAAGTTCATTACCCATAAAACAAGATGCATCAAAGGTTTGTAATTGAGTGCATAAAGGAATTTCCCCGTGCAAGTTGTTATGTGAAAGATTCAAATGATTCAAAGATGTCAAAGCTGAAATACTCTGAGGAATTACACCATCAAGTTGGTTTGACGAGAGATCAATAGACTCCAATGACTCCATAACACCAATATTCTGAGGAATTCTTCCCGTGAAATGGTTGTGAGACAAATTCAATGATAACAATTTAAGATGTGTCACTTCTATAGGAATTTCTCCTGAGAAAGTGTTTTTGGAAAGGTCTATAGATTTCACCAAATTAAGAATGGTGCTATATTCATCCACTCTCCCTCTTAGCATCAATAACTCATCCTCAATAGAATCACTATAATTTGTTACATATTGTATGCCTCTTGGAAAATCTTTCGAGGTTGTTACCATGGCACTCAAGTTACTGATACAGCTTGGTATGGTTCCGGACAAATTATTATAAGCAATGTCCAAGATTTGTAGTGAAGCTAGCTGGCAAAGCTCCGCAGGTAAAACGCCTTGAAACTTATTTGAACGAAGGATGAGGATCATCAAACTTGAAAATCTTTCTCCGAGCCACAATGGGACATTCCCCACAAACCTATTTTCACCAAGATTAAGTACTAATAACTCTGTATAGTTTTTAAATGATATAGGTATACTTCCAGAGAAGTTATTATTATGAAGATGCAATGACCGAAGGGAATTTAATTTTCCCATAGAGTCGGGAAGGTTTCCAATAAACTTATTTTCACCTAAATCCAAGACCTCTAAATTTTGCCATTGTCCAACAATCGTGGGCAATTCTCCGGATAGAGAATTATCTTTAAGATTGAGAATTTGCAGTTTCTTTGACTCATTCACTGCATGGCACAAAAATTGGCTAACATGTCCTGAGAAAGAATTATTGGAAACGTCGAGTGTATTCATATTGGAAGATAGAAGAGGCAATGAACTTGTCAAATTATTCGAACTCAAGTCAAGTGAAGTTAGTGAACCAACTTCGATTAAACTAGGAACCTTCCCATAGATTTGGTTATGAGAAAAATTTACATATTTAAGTCTACAAGAGGATTTCCAAAACTTAGCGGGAATTGTATCTAGAATTCCTGAGTTGGATAAATCTAAAAAACCTAATTTCTTTTGGGAAAGAAGCCAAGATGGAAATCGAGACCCTACTAACATGAATGGCGGAAGAAATATAACTCCCGTAAGTTGAAATGAGGACGCCAATGGCAAAACTTAAACAAATTCGAACTTTAATGAGTTTCGATGCCAATTGGGAAAGCTCAAGACTGAGAGCCGACAAAGTGAATTTAGAAAGACTTTCCATAGTTTCATTAGAAGAAAGGTGAGAAAGGGTTTCTCAAAAAGAAAAACGAAAAGCTTCCTAATGATGATGGAATAGATCCGTTCAATTCATTAGAGGAAAGCTGTAGACTACTCAAGGATGAAAGTTCTCCTATCGAAAATGGAATTGAGCCACTCAATTTATTGGAGGAAAGATCTAGAACTATCAAATTCGAAAGTTCCCCCAAGGAACGTGGTATAGGACCAGAAATATTGCCACAACACAGGAAAAGAGTGTCTAGATTCTTAAACTGCCCAAGTTTATTGGTTAATTGACCATAAAGTTGAGTTTGACCCAAATTCAAAACCTCTAGTCTATGTGACACACATCCTAAAAAGATATCTAAGATTTCAGAAACTGCTTGATTCAATTTGACAGATGACAAAGAGATTGACCTCAAGTTGCAAAGTCTTCCCAATGATCTTGGAATTCTTCCTTGAAGTGCATTTGATGAGAGATCAATCTTTTGCATAGAGGTCAAGTTTCCTATATCACCTGAAATTGTACCTTGCAAGCTATTATTGATAAGAGAAAGGTGCTCAAGGTGACTAAATTTGTACAACCAGTTGGGTATTGAAGAACTGAAATTGTTTCTAGACAAATCAAGATGTGTAAGAGAAGTCAAGTTCTCAAGCCCAATTTGTTTTGAGAAAGATCAAGGGTGACAAGAGAAGAAGAAAAGTTGGCAATGGAAAGGGTTGGAAGGTGACGAATTTCACAATTAGACAACTGTAACAGACCTAAAGAAGGAAGTGCATTTATGATGAGAAACAAATCTGCAGAAGTTTTACTGAGGTTTACAACTGTCAAATCAAGATACTTCAAGGAAGAAAGACCTGATAACCAACGAATATTGTCAATGTATAACGGGTAATCATTCTGACCAAGGTCAAGATAGTGCAGATTGGAGAGATTTCCAAGTTGGTGAGGAATCTCTCCAGCAAATCCAGCTTCCGAGAGATTAAGGTGTCTTAACTCCCCAAACGAACCAAGAAAACTAGGAATCCGAATTCCATCGAAAGCATTATAGCTCAAGTCCAGGTAAATCAAATGCTTAAGATCAAGCAAAGAGGGATTTACCTTACCGCTCAAACTTCGTCTGCCTCGTGAAGGACTCCTAAGTTTGAGCTTAAGAATATGGCCGGTGAAGTTGTCACAGACAACACCAGTCCATGTACAACAATCTCCATCAAAATTAGTCCAAGAGGCAAGCCGGTTGGAAGGATCTTCAAGATCCTGCTTGAACCTTAAAAGTGCTTGTCTCTCACTTTCAATGCAGCTGCTTCCGTTGCAGAAGCTAAAATTGATGGCTGTTAGGAAAAGTAAGTAGAGAAAAAGAATGGCAATAGCGACAATATTCATGATGGTTGGTTCAATTGACATGCAATAACAGAAAGGAAATGTGTGCATGAAAACTTAGATTAATTGACGTGATATATATAATATCTGCTGGGTCGTATAATCTAAACTTATCTACTGGGACGAACTAAATTTCCTGGTAAATGGTCCAATTGTGGAAATTATATTTTTTTAATAAAAATAAAATTATTCACCTCTATTGGTGTTTGATATGGCCTAAAAAAAGCTAAAGAAAAAATAAAAATCATTTCGTAATTTCATGTAGACGAGGTTTTGCTGTTATTCATTCATTTCTATTGAAGTTTCACGACCTATTAATTTAACCATCATCTCTCAGACGTCACCACAATCATCCATCACCACACAACTGCAACAACATCACCATCACCACAGTTTTCATCTACAATTAGAACCTAATTCTTTCCATTTATTTTACCAGCAAAATGTATTTGTCTCAGTCAGTCAAAATAGTTTACTAATTTGTTCAAAGGAGAACCAATGTTCCTTGATTATGATTGATAGAATTAGAATCTTATTGCGTGCACGTCGGAGCTGTAAAGTCTTCAGCAGATTAATTGGCATCTTTGAAATCAAACTTGGAAAAATGAACTTCTGATTCTCTTCCATCATTAGTGAGTTTTTGTTTCCGTTCTCAACAATTTTGTCTTTGTTAAATTTACTAATTCATCACTAATTGTATATGCTCCATTTTTTTAGTTCATATCATGCACTGATTTATTAAGGAAAAATGACTACGGGTCATTGTCAATTTACAGGTCTTTTCTCCAATGGTGGTTGTCTAAGTTACCGGTCTTTCTTCAATGGTTGTTGTCAAGTAAGGTCTTTTCTCCATTGTTATTTTTTCCATACTATTAATTTTCTCCCATTTACACTGTAACATGTAGGGCACTATGAGGAAAAATTATTAGTACTATGAAAGTTGATCTAACAAACTTGGACCTTATCATGTTCGGCGAGAAACTGAGAAGGTTGTTGCCAATACGTTTGAAAATCTTTATGTATCGATGAGAAACTTAAAGAGGAACAGAAGAACGCAGAGGTTGCTGATCTGTCTCCGATTAATTTGCTTCGCAAATTTTATCAGATGTGTATGGGATTTATATTGTAAAATTTCATTATATGACATAGCTAGTTAAAAATGATGCACTAAAGAGAAGAGAAGGATATCAACATCATCTTTTGGTCTCAAATTTACTTTAATTGATGGTGTCCTCAGATTTTCAAAGATACAATACAAATAGCACTAATTGCTCCCTGGATCACTGGAAAAGAAATTTGCTATACTGCCACTGGTTGAAATTATAGCAACTCATTACAAGGGAGGATCCAACATTGAACCAAGACAAGTTATTTCCAATAATTTTGACATATAATATGAAACAAAACTCTTGGCATTGCACGATGTACATGAGAAAAGTTGGAGCCCGAATATGAGCAAGTTTATGAGATCTATCTTGCGTCCTTATTCACAAGCTCTTCAGGAACCTCTTGAGCAGCTTCGACTCGTGAAAGATAAGGTTCCTTAGATGGTTGAAAGATAAATCACTTATTACCACTGCCGTTTCCAGTAACCTTCAGCAAGCTTGGGCATCCGAATTCACTAGCTACTCCTAAATCCTCTGTTTAAGAACCTGTCGCAGCTGAAGCTTCTGACTTTCGATCCTTGCCTCCAAAAGCTTCGCCTTCAAACTATTATTCAGTGCACCTCGAGGCCATTCGATACACCCTTTCATGCCTCGAGTTATGTGAGGATTTCCTGAGTCCGGTGAACTCCACTGACCTGTCAAATCCGGAGGGCTGAGCCCACCTTTACCAGACCCCCGGTCTGGTGATGCAATACTCCCATTAGATAATCTTCCATTTGAAAGCCTACCCTTCATTCCTTGAACCGTGATTATCTTATAGTTTTCTCCATTATTTGGGCCAGATCTCCAGAGCCTTGCTATAGATGACACTTTCTTCTTTGTTGGGCCCGAGCATACTTCATTGATTTCAGTAATCGGGGTTCCTTCATATCCATTATCATCCCATTCCATTCCACTCCCTCAGACATTAGTACGTCGACAATTCTTGATAGATAATGCACTCCCTTCGGGTGAACAACTAGAGCCTTGATCATCAAGATGGCTCACAGTTTCCCATCCACTATCATCTTCTTCCATTTCAATATTCTGCTCGACATATGCATTAGAATGCCTATGAAGGCTATCCCTGTTAACCACATTGACCTCAGGACTTACAGTACGAATTTTTGAGGAATGGCTGACGGGACTGTAAGCACCACATTCTTCAATCTCCCTCTCATTGGGTTCACCAAAATTAACATCTTCAAAAACAGAGAAAATATCATCTGGATTGGGCGACTCATACGTAAGTTCCTTGATGTCCTGGATATTCATGGAGACAGCAACATCTGGGGTTGCACTTCTTGACCTCAAAAAAGCCTCCAGATCTGCTACAAATCTGTTCATATGAGAATTTTTCTCTTCAAGTGGTCCCTTTGCATCAACCAGCTTCATTTGAACACGTTCTTCATGCCAGACCTCTGCCATCTGTAACATTTTCCTTTCATCTTCTGCTTCCTCTCGGAGTTTCATGGAATCCCTTTTTAATGCTTCAACTTCAGACTTATCTTCTCCAATTTCCTTAGCAAGCTCATCACACACTTCTTCAATTAATTCTCTTGCCTTTCTTTCCTTCTCATAGTCCTGCATATACCTCTTTGCTGCAAACTTTGCATCAGCCAGCTCATTAACAAATTTGGAATTGACAATTTCTACTCTTTGGCGATTTTTCCTTTCTCGATTCAACTCACCTGTGAGGTCATCTATAAATACACGGATTTTCTCACGTTCCCTGCTCCGCCATGCAGCTTTTTCTGCGCTGGCTTTCCTCAAGAAGTGCTCAAGTTTCTTTATTGAAAACTGGCACTCAGTCTCAAGCTCCTGCATGCATGTGCGAACCTGCTCCAGTTCAGCTTCAAGAGCAGCAACAACTGATATCGCACTTACCTGTTGGTCAAGAAGCTTGATGTTGCTATAGATCTGCTGTGCCTCATCTGATGTTCTGAAGCAGACAGAGTCCCACTTTGTTGCCCCCTCCATTGCAGAATTGGAGAACTGGAAAGAAGGCTCGAGCTACATAAGAGGAAACAGGCTTTCAATTAGAAAAGTAACATATCAAATTGAATGGGCAAGAAGGAAAAATGTAAGTACCATTCTTCTTTCAATTAAAAGCTCTATTCAAAATTTCCTCATTGAACTGAAAATGAAGATCAGCTAATCTCATATCCTATAACAAGTGAGAATTTGCAATTTCAAAACTCAATCCTGGAATCAAAGTAGTTTCTGCTATATATCAAGTTTAACTTCCAGAACCAAAATTTTTAATTAAGCCCTCATTTTGCCCAATGTAAGTTTCTATTACCCTCTCACTATTTTATAAATTTTCATATCCAAAATTCCCCTCCCAGCCAGTTGGCAACCAATCCCTAGATAATATAAATGCAGAAAAACTCATGAAAGCCACACCTTTGTATAGTCTACCACAAGTTTATGATAAAGAAAGCCAAAAGAGGGAATAAAATGGTCTGAAAGCAAAAGATATAATACCAACGAAATTGCAGAAAAACAAAAAACAGAGAGCTGCGCATTGTGGAGATTGATAGAACTAATATATTTTTTCTCACAGAATTTTGTTAATTCCAGTTGACTTCTTGAGCTGGATTTCATTTGCAAGCTTCTATTTGCCACTAGGTGCATATATTGGGCAAAATGCGCGCTAACTCTTAAGCAGTGGCTTTACACTTCACTCAAAAAAATAAAATGCAAAAAATTTACTTGAATGTGAATAAAAATTGATAGATGTGATGAGTATAGTGACGTTCTGAATACTTCGAGTTTTTGAGTGAAATAAATTTCTAAACACTCTTCAAGAAGTCTACAACAAAATATCCAGATTTGAACTTCAATCGAAAACTCAAAGTATGTATAAAATTCTTGGAATTCCATATGGTCCGATTTTCGCACAGTAAACCCTTAGACCAAAGATCATATGTTTAATAAATTTGGTTTAGGAACAACATATATGCCTTACTCACATAAACTTATTGCAATCAATCTTCAAATTTCCGTTTAATTTCATGCATTTGATACTCAAGCACAGACAACACAATTAAAAAAGATTTCTTCAATCAATTGAAGCATAAGTCGCCAAAAAGGGGAAATAACAAGCTTACCCATCACCCATTTGCTAAATCTTCCTCTCGCCGGTGGCCACTTTTCCAGCCACCCCATCGCTCTCTACTCTTCTCTCTCGCTCTGCCATTTTCAGCCGAACCCATTCTCCTGCTCTTCTCCTCTTTCTTCTCTTCTCTTCTGCTTCTTCTTTTCTCTACTTCTCTCTTTTCTTTCTCTCCTTTTTCTTTTTTCTTTTTTCTTTTTTTTTTTTTTTTTTTTGCCCTTTTCTTTCTTCGTCTTGTTTCTGTTATTACACTCTACTAGTGGAAAAAACCGGTTAACCAAAAACTTGAATCGAACCAATTTTCGGTCTAAAAAAATAATTGAACTAAAACCGGTCCGATTTTGATTAAAAATCGATTATAAACCGAACCAAAAATTCGGTTCGGTTAATCGGTTTTAAACCGGTTAAATATTAGGTTGCATTATTTAGCCCAATTATGAATTATGGGCTGCTTTTTTCGGCCCAATTTGGTCGTCACACTCTATTTGGCCCATTTTTTTTTCCAATTTTTTTATTTTTACTTAGAATTAAAATTATGCTTTACCAAACGATGAAGGAGGAGGAAGCTGAAGTCCAATCATGGTGTTCTGTTCTCGCTTCTTATCCAAATCTAAACAGAAAAGTTGTGAAAGAGAAGAAATGGAGAAGACGAAAAAGAAAAAAAACAGAAAAGTGAAAGGAGAAGAAGACGAAAAAGAAAAGGAAAAGTGGAGAAGGAGACGAAGAGAAGAAGACGAAAAAGAAAGAGAAATTGGTGAAGGAGAGGAAGAGAAGAAGACGAAAATGTGAAGAATAATTGAAAAAAGAAAGAGAAAGCAGTGAAAGGAGAAAGAAGACGAAGAAAGATAAAAAAGTTGGTGAAGGAGAGGAAGAGAAGAAGACGAAAATGTGAAGAAAAATTGAAAAAAGACAGAGAAAGAAGTGAAAGGAGAAAGAAGAAGAAGAAAGAAAATAGTGAAAGGAAAAAAAAGTATTTGCGTGAGAACCAAACCCAAGAAAATGCGCAGAGTAGCAGACTGCAGGTCTGCGTAGCTAATACCAAGAAAAAGGGGGGTGGGAGGAAATAAGGGATTTTTTTATGTTTTTATTTTTTTCAAAACCGGTTTTAAACCGATTCTTGTTAACCTTGCTTTAATATTATCCTTAAACCGTTAACCGAACCGAAAATTTGATTTAATTATTTTTGGAAACCGAACCGATTGATTTGAAAAACCGGTTTTTCGGTTCGGTTTCAGTCCGGTTTTCGGTTCGGTTCGGTTTTCGGTTTTTTTTTTCCAGCCCTACACTCTACCCCCTAAAAACTTTCGAATCCTTGCAATTTAACCCCAAAAGAAAAATCACAAAATCAAATTTAATAAAATTCCAAAAAAGTACGGAGTATTACACTTACAATAACATATCAGATCTGCAATCCTTAGAAAGCAGAGGTTGACATAGTTGATTGCCCGTAAAACAAGATGGATCCAAGCTTTGTAATTAAGTGCTTGGAGGAATTTCTCCAGTCAAGTTGTTGTTGGAAAGATTCAAGTCATTCAAAAATGTCAAATTTGAAAGACTCCTAGGAAGTTCACCAAAAAGCCGATTTGATGAGAAATCAATACACTCCAGTTCTTTCATAACACCAATACTCTCAGGAATTCTTCCTGTAAAAAGGTTGTGCGACAAATTCAACGATCTCAATGTTACAAGATTTATCACTCCTATAGGAATTTCTCCAAAAAAATTGTTTTCGGAAAGAACGACACCCATGTTTGTTACACTATTTTGAATCATTTTTCTATTATCCTATTTGGATTAAAAAACAAAATATATGTTTGTTTACTTATTGGACCAATTCATTCAGTAAATTAATTCAACTCAAATAGGGTTTTTTTTCTTAAAATGAAAAGTAAGTGGGACTTGTTTTCTCTCATCCTATTCTATTCAACTCAAAACATATTTCAAAATCTATTCAACTAAAAACAATTACCTTTCACAACTTCCAATCTGAAAATTAATCCACCCAAGACCACCACCGTCGGCCACTGTGGCTAGAATGATGCACGACGTGCCAGATTTGGCCAATCGTGCACTGATCTTACCATTTCTGGCCAAATACAACCGTTGACAATAGCTAGATTTTGGCTGTCGTTGATGGCCAAATTTTTGCAACAAATATCGATTAATATATATGCATAAGGTTTTTTGTAACAAATATTGATTAATTAATGTCAGGTGGAAGATTACCTATTACATGGTATGAAGCTGATCATGTCAACAAGCAACCAATGACTTCCATGCCATTGAGTCCTAATCCCAACTTAGGCTATTAAATTTTCCAACTTAGGTCGAACATATAAATTTTCCAATGGCTTAGCAGTGTATCCATTTGGATATGGTCTCAGCTACACTCAATTAAAATATAGTATAACATCTTCTAAAAGCTTAATCTCCATAAAGCTCGATAAATTTCAACCCTGTCGTAACATAAACTACATTAATGGCACCCAACAACCCCAATGCCCTGCAATTATAATAAACGATAATCTATGATGTGAAGTATATTTTCAGTTTCAATTGGCAGTCCAAAATGTAGGCAATGTAGATTGGCAGTGAGGTTATCTTGGTTTACTCCAAGCCGCCGATCGGCATTGCTGGAACTCATATCAAGCAAGTGATTGGTTTCCAAAGGGTGTTGAAGCAAGAAAGACCAGGATGGACTACGCGGCGAATATTCTCCTACCATCTGGTCAACACACCATTGTTGTTGGTGAGAGTGGAATTTCTTTTCCCGTTAATGTTAACTTCAGTTATTAGAAGGCATTGAACAAAATTAAAATAAACATCGCTTCTACGAGAAAGATCTGTCATTCTTTCATTCTGCAAAGCTAGAAGAAGTTGGCTTAAATGAATTTTAATGTTGTTCAATGTGGGAATTGTATCATCATAGGTGTTAAACTTGGATTGGGAAGTCCAATAACTTCTGTACAAGACCGACAAATATCTATGTATTTTGGAATTAATTTATTCTTTCTTAAATAATTGATTGTGTTGATTTAAATTTTGCATTGTCTTTATAACAAAAAGGGTTAATAAAAATAATCCCTTAAGTATAATTGAATAAGAAAAATCCCTTCTGATTAGAAAAATAATAGAAATCTCTCTATGCTGATTTTTAGATTTTAAAATAAATGGCAGATTGTCAATTAAGTAAATATTTATTAACTCATCACATTATAAACTCTAAAAGTATACTAACGGCTAACTAACAATAGAGAGATACTTTGTTATTTATGATATTTCGGAGAGATTCTTGCTATTTGATTAAACTTCAGGGAGATTTTTGTTGCGAGAATCTGTCCAGGTTGGAGGATAAATCAAATGCTATAACTGAATTGGGGAATGAATGTTTTGAGATCCTCACACCCATATTCGAAACTGTGATGTTAATATATATTTAACATTCTTGTTAATTCACAGAAATTTCTGTGAACTTCTAAATCATTTTAAGTGGAATTTGGAAATATATTGATTTAGAAGATTGTGCATTTGATGAATGACGGTAAAAAAAGGAGCACGCAAGCTCTATACAAATTAAAAAATTGCACATTGTAAAATGGTAATCGCTGATTTTATTTACAATGTCTTTTTTGATGAATGAAGAACAACCGTACAAATTTACATGTATTAAAGGACCTATATATTATACTACAAAAAGCCACCACAAATCCAAGTGCCATGCTTACATAAAACCCATTCACCAATCTTTTGTTACCTGCAATTTCTTTCTCAGATGTTGGAACAATGACGGTGCAATCCTTAGAAAGCGGAGGTCCACAAAGTTTATTGCCCAAAAAACAAGATGGATCCAAGCTTTGTAATTGAGTGCTTAAAGGAATTTCCCCTGTCAAGTTGTTGTTCGAAAGATTCAAGTCATTCAAAAATGTCAAATTTGAAAGACTCCTAGGAAGTTCACCAAAAAGCCGATTTGATGAGAAATCAATAGACTCTAGTACTTTCATAGCGCCAATACTCTCCGGAATTCTTCCTGTGAAAAGGTTGTGTGACAAATTCAATGATCGCAACGCTACAAGATTTGTCACTCCTATAGGAATTTCTCCAAAGAAATTGTTTTTGGAAAGATCCATACTTCTCACCAAATTAAGAATGGAGCCATAATTATCCATTTTCCCTTTTATCATCAGTGACTCATCCTCGGTAAAATCACTATAATTGGTTGAATATTTTATGCTGCTTAAAAAATCTTTTGGGATTGTTACCATGGCACTCAAATTACTAATACAACTTGGTATGGTTCCGGACAAACTGTTGTCAGCAAGATCTAAGATTTGTAGGGAAGATAGACCACAGAGTTCCAAAGGCAAAATGCCATGAAACTTATTTGAGCGAAGGGTGAGGATCACAAGACTTGAAAAACTTTCTCCAAGCCATGAGTCCAAATTTCCTACAAACTTATTTTCACGAATATTAAGTACCACTAACTCTGTACAATTTTTAAGAGACATGGGAATTGTTCCAGCGAATTTATTGGTTTGAAGATGTAGTGACCTAAGGGAATTTAATGTTCCGATAGAGGTGGGAAGGTTTCCAGTAAATTTGTTTTCACCTAAATCTAAAATCAATAACTTTTGCCAATTTATCCACAATTAGGCAATTCTCCAAATAGAGAATTGTCTTCAAGATTGAGAATTTGCAAATTCTTTTACTCGTTCATTTCATGGCACAGAAAATCGCCAATTTCTCCTGAGAAAGAATTTTTGGAAAGATCAAGTGTAACCATATTGGAGGATACAAGAGGCAATGAACCTGACAAATTATTTGAACTCAAGTCAAGGGAAGAAATCAAAATAGCTTCTGTTAATTCAGGAATTGTTCCATAGATTTGATTATAAGAGATTTAGATATTGAAATCTAGAAGAAGAGTTCCAAAAGCTACTAGGGAATAGTATCTGAATTCTGAGTTGGATATATCTAAAAAGAAAAGCTAGATACTTTTGGGAAAGAAGCCATGATGGAAACTGAGGCCCTAAATGCCAGGAAGGCAAATATAACTCTTCAAGTTGAAAAGGAGGAATCCAATTGGGACTTACATTCAACTCTAATGAGTTTCCTGATGCATTAAAAAGCGTAAGACTTGAGAGCCTGACAAAGTGAATTTCAGAAAGACTTCCATTTAGTTCATTAGAAGAAAGTTGGAGAGTCCTCAAAGACGAAAGCTTTCCTAATGATGATGGAATAGATCCATTCAATTCATTAGAGGAAAGCTGTAGAGTCTTCAAGGATGAAAGTTCACCTATTGAAAATGGAATTGGGCTGCTCAAATTATTAAAGGAAAGATCTAGAAATGTCAATTTCGAAAGTTCTCCCAAGGAATATGGAATAGGACCAGATATATTTCCACAACATAGATCTAGAGTTTTTAAATTCTTAAATTGCCCAAGTTGGTAGGTCAACTGACCATAAAGTTGAGTTTGAGCCAAATCCAAAAACTCTAGTCTATGTGACACACAACCTGAAAAAATATCTAGGATTTCAGAAATTGTTTGATTCAATTTGACAAATGACAAAGAGATCCACCTCAAGTTGCAAAGTCTTCCCAATGATTTTGGAATGCTCCCTTGAAGTGCATTTGATGAGAGATCAAGCATTTGCAAAGAGGTCAAGTTTCCTATATCACTTGAAATAACACCTTCCAAGCTATTACGGGATAGAGAAAGAGACTCAAGGTGACTAAATTTGTACAACCAGTTGGGAATTGGAGAACTGAAATGGTTTCGAGACAAATCAAGATGTGTAAGAGAAGTTAAGTTTTGAAGTCCATCGGGGATTGGTCCTTCAAAACCAATTCCAGCTAAGTCAAGAAACTGTAATTGACTGAGACCAAACACCCAATTGGAAATGAAAGAGGTATTAAATTTGTTGCCAGAAAGATCCAGGGTGACAAGGGGTGAAGAAAAGTTAGCAATGGACAGAGTTGGAAGGTGATGGAGTTGACAACCTGACAATTTTAACACAACTAAAGAAGGAAGTACATTTACAATGAACAACAAATCTACAGAAGTTTTCCCAAGGTTCACCAAACTCAAATCAAGGTACTCTAACAAAGAAAGCGCTGATAACCAACCAAGATTTTCATGGTATAACAAGTAATTCTGGCTGAGGTCAAGATATTGCAGATTGGTGAGATTTCCAAGTTGCTAAGGAATTTCTCCTGAAAATCTAGCTCCAGAGAGATTAAAGTGTCTTAACTTCCCCATAGATCCAAGAAAACTAGGAAGCTGAAATCTTTGAAAATCATTATAGCTCAAGTCAAGGTAAATCAAGTGCTTAAGATCAACCAAAGAGGGGTTTAGGTTACCTCCCAAATCTGATATGCCATTGTAAGCATCAGGATTTCCAAGGTGGAGTTCATGAACATGACCAGTGGAATTGTCGCAGACAACACCAGCCCATTTACAACAATCTCCTTCACCAATCCACGAGGAAAGCCAGTTGGAAGGATCAGTGAGATCTTGCTTGAACCTTAAAAGTGCTTGTCTCTCACTTTCTATGCAACCCAAGTAAGTGGTTCCATTGCATAAGCTAAGATTGATAATTGTTATGGCAACCAAATTGAGGAAAAGAATTGTGTTCATGGTTTGTTTCAGTGGCTAAAATAAAAAGAAAGCAAATGTGTGTGCATGAAACTTTATGCATTACATGCTATTTATAATCCAATGAAACTTAAAATTTAATCAAAAGTCCAGTGCTATATTTTTACTACAACTTGAACACAAGACGCTTAGGTATAACTAAATCAAATGACTAAAGGATTTGTCATCCGACTATAAGAAAAGAAGTATCAAAAGTCCAGTTCGGAATGTAAATTACTCAGGAGTTTTAGAAGTTTTTCTTAATTAAATAACAAGCTTTAGTTAATTTCTACGTGGAAATTATTTCTTTTTTTCTGATGTCATTCTATCAATATTTGTTGTACTAGCTCTCGAGAACTACTTATTTGTTTGTTTCTTTTTGTTCTTCTTCTAAAAAGAATTATTAGAAGAAAAAAGTAGCATATGACCTACCACATATTAATTTAATAAGACCTATGTTTTCTTCTCAAGTCCATAGGGGTAAAAAAATAGAGCAGTTGAAGTTACATATAATGCATCTCTAGGTATTTATGTTAAATTCTTAAGAAAAAAAATAAGAACACTCTCCAACAGGATACTCTTTTACAAATTTTTTGTTCATCAACCTCAGTAAATACTGTTATCGATTGCTCAAGTTTTTGAACTCCTTCGATGCGATGATCGAGATGATAGCCAGCTCTGATACCATTTTCGAAAAAATAAATAAATAAATAAAAATAGATTGATTGATCTACAATAACCACTTTTTTATAAAATTCATTGTTGAATTTCTAGAATACGACTCAAATAACATAACTATAAAATCAATTCAACAGTGATAATTAAATATAAAAGTTCCATGTTTATCATAGTTTAATGACATCTATTAGTTAGTTACCATGTCCATCTCATTGTGGAAATTTTTAAAGCTTTCAATTTTTCTGACGTCAATTTTTTTTTTTTTTTTTTTCAAGGAATGTGACCCTTTAACGAACCAGTAATTGTAAAATCTAAACAACTTCTCGCCTTTCTCAATCAAAATGTCACAATGCTGATGTGCCTCCTGGAAGAGAGGAGGAAGAGCCACAAGGTTTTCTTCCACTTTTTATCAAAAACCCAACTGAATTTCATTCAACAGTGAAAGAGCAAATCTTCTTGGCTAAAGAAGAATTTTTCATATATAAATAAATAAAATTTGCAGTTTTTTCACTAATGCAAGAAAGTTTTGCTTAACTTTTGTTTATTAAATTTATTCAGCTCCTGCAATTAACGAGATTAAAATTTTAAAAAATATATAACTATTTTTTTAAATTTTTGTCTCAGGACCATTATAAAAAATACAAGCACCAGGAAGATTAGCTCAATTCCATTACCTACCAATTCCATCATCAATATGATTCAATATCACTGTCGACAACAACCGCCATTATTTTACAACCAAACTATATATTCTCACTCTCACTCACCACTTGTTTATACTTTAGTACTAAACTGTGAAGTCAAGATCTTTGTTTATCAATTTCACAAACCATTCTTGTTAAGAGATAAAAGATAACAACAAAAGAGAGCCGATAGAGACCAATAAACACTCTCGTTGGTAGTCTTTGTTTTTGTTTTCAAAAGTCTTTATTTATTTATTTTTTTTGTTTCATGGTTCTTGGGTATTTACAATGGCCTTGTGGTCCCATTGTTGTTATAGTTTTTCCAGTCAAGACTTCTAGAAAATGTGAAACATGCAGAGTTACAAGAAAATGAACAGTTATTTTTTTGCTGTTGCGGTTCATACAATTAATTAATTATAAGAAAATGCAAACGTCTTAAATGAGTTAATCAATATTAGCTAGCTCACTACTTCTCATAATTTTTTGTAAGTTTTATCCCAAACCTAAAAGAAGAAATTACAGGAGTTAAAAAAAAGGAGGCAAACTTAAAAGTAAGTTCACCGTTAATTTGATTGTTGAAATATAATCTATGTTTCCATAAAAATCTTTATAAAGGATCCAAGAAAAGAGGTGATTCTGAGTTGTGTGATATCTCGTTAATTTGATTTTGCTCATTTTTTTTAAATGCATGTATGGGATTTGTATTGCCTAAGCACACCTCAAAGGGCGGATTTTTAACATCTATCAGAAAAGCTCACTACCTTACTGGCCTAGAAGCCACTGGATCATTATCTAAAAAAGAACGATCAAGGTTTTGAATAATTAGTTCCCAGGCCTTACAAATGCCAAGCAAAAACACAGCCCTACAACATGAAAGAAAATGATGTCCTCGGCTTTCAAAGATACACTACAATTAGCATATATATATATTTGCTCCCTGGATAAATACAAAAGAAACTTGATGAATATAAACACCCCGTGATTGAAAATTATGGCAACTCATTACAAGAGATGATCCAACTGTTGAACCAAGGCAGTTATTTCTAATATTTGATGAACACAAAATATGAAACAAAACTCTTGGCATTGCATGACTTATAGGAGAAAGGTTCGGAATCACATATGATTATTATAATATATACATATCACATTTGATTATGGAAGAATGAACATACAAATTAACTAACATATGTTGAAACACTTATATATTACACTACTGAAACCCACCACAAATCCAAGAGCCATGCTTACATAGAACCCATTTACCTCATGTTTGTTACCTCCATTTTCATTCTCCTGTCTTGGAACAATCCCAGAGCAATTGTTTGGAAGTGGAGGCCCACAAAGTTCATTACCCATAAAACAAGATGCATCAAAGGTTTGTAATTGAGTGCATAAAGGAATTTCCCCGTGCAAGTTGTTATGTGAAAGATTCAAATGATTCAAAGATGTCAAAGCTGAAATACACTGAGGAATTACACCATCAAGTTGGTTTGACGAGAGATCAATAGACTCCAATGACTCCATAACACCAATATTCTCAGGAATTCTTCCCGTGAAATGGTTGTGAGACAAATTCAATGATAACAATTTAAGATGTGTCACTTCTATAGGAATTTCTCCTGAGAAAGTGTTTTTGGAAAGGTCTATAGATCTCACCAAATTAAGAATCGTGCTATATTCATCCACTCTCCCTCTTAGCATCAATGACTCATCCTCAATAGAATCACTATAATTTGTTACATATTGTATTCCTCTTGGAAAATCTTTCGGGGTTGTTACCATGGCACTCAAGTTACTGATACAGCTTGGTGTGGATCTAGCTGTATCAGTAACTTGAGTGCCATGTCTAAGATTTGTAGTGAAGCTAGCTGGCAAAGCTCCGCAGGCAAAAAGCCTTGAAACTTATTTGAACGAAAGATGAGGATCATCAAACTTGAAAATCTTTCTCCGAGCCACAATGGTACATTCCCCACAAACCTATTTTCACCAAGATTAAGTACTAATAACTCTGTATAGTTTTTAAATGATATAGGTATATTTCCAGAGAAGTTATTATTATGAAGATGCAATGACCGAAGGGAATTTAATTTTCCCATAGAGTCGGGAAGGTTTCCAATAAACTTATTTTTACCTAAATCCAAGACCTCTAAATTTTGCCAGTTCATCCAACAATCAGGCAATTCTCCGGATAGAGAATTATCTTTAAGATTGAGAATTTGCAAATTCTTTGACTCATTCACTGCATGGCACAAAAATTGGCTAACATGTCCTGAGAAAGAATTATTGGAAACGTCGAGTGTATTCATATTGGAAGATAGAAGAGGCAATGAACCTGTCAAATTATTCGAACTCAAGTCAAGTGAAGTTAGTGAACCAACTTCGATTAAACTAGGAACCTTCCCATAGATTTGGTTATTAGAAAAATTTACATATCTAAGTCTAAAAGAGGATTTCCAAAACTTAGTGGGAATTGTATCGAGAATTCCTGAGTTGGATAAATCTAAAAAACCTAATTTCCTCTGGGAAAGAAGCCAAGATGGAAATCGAGACCCTACTTTACATGAATGCAAATATAACTCGTAAAGTTGAAATGGAGGACGCCAATTGGCACTTACATCGAACTTTAATGAGTTTCCTGATGCATTGAAACACTCAATGCTAAAGAGCTTGACAAAGTGAATTTCAAAAAGATTTCCATTCAGTTTATTAGATGAAAGGTCTAGAATTCTCAAAGACGAAAGCTTTCCTAATGATGAAGGAATAGATCCATTCAATTCATTAGAGGAAAGCTATAGAGTCTTCAAGGATAAAGGTTCACCTATTGAAAATGGAATCAGGCCGCTCAAATTATTAAAGGAAAGATCTAGCAATGTCAATTTCGAAAGTTCTCCCAAGGAATATGGAATAGGACCAAAAATACTGCCACAACACAGGAAAAGAGTGTCTAGATTCCTAAACTGCCCAAGTTTATTGGTTAATGGACCATAAAGTTGAGTTTGACCCAAATTCAAAAACTCTAATCTATGTGACACACATCCTAAAAAGATATCTAAGATTTCAGAAACTGCTTGATTCAATTTGACAAATGACAAAGAGATTGACCTCAAGTTGCAAAGTCTTCCCAATGATCTTGGAATTCTTCCTTGAAGTGCATTTGATGAGAGATCAATCTTTTGCATAGAGGTCAAGTTTCCTATATCACCTGAAATTGTACCTTGCAAGTTATTTTTGATAACAGAAAGGTACTCAAGGTGACTAAATTTGTACAACCAGTTGGGTATTGAAGAACTGAAATTGTTTCTAGACAAATCAAGATGTGTAAGAGAAGTCAAGTTCTGAAGTCCATCAGGGATTGGACCTCGAAAACCATTTCTGGCTAAATTAAGAAACTGTAATTGAGTAAGACCAAATACCCAATTGGGAATGAAAGAGCTATTAAATTTATTTTGAGAAAGATCAAGGGTGACAAGAGAAGAAGAAAAGTTGGCAGTGGAAAGGGTTGGAAGGTGATGAAGTTCACACTTAGACAACTGTAACACACCTAAAGAAGGAAGTGCATTTATGATGAGAAACAAATCTGCAGAAGTTTTACTGAGGTTTACAACTGTCAAATCAAGATACTTCAAGGAAGAAAGACCTGATAACCAACGAATATTGTCAATGTATAACGGGTAATCATTCTGACCAAGGTCAAGATATTGCAGATTGGAGAGATTTCCAAGTTGGTGAGGAACCTCTCCAGCAAATCCAGTTTCCGAGAGATTAAGGTGTCTTAACTCCCCAAACGAACCAAGAAAACTAGGAATCCGAATTCCATCGAAAGCATTATAGCTCAAGTCCAGGTAAATCAAATGCTTAAGATCAAGCAAAGAGGGATTTACCTTACCGCTCAAACTTCGTCTGCCCCGTGAAGGACTCCTAAGTTTGAGCTTAAGAATATGGCCGGTGAAGTTGTCACAGACAACACCAGTCCATGTACAACAATCTCCATCAAAATTAGTCCAAGAGGCAAGCCGGTTGGAAGGATCTTCAAGATCCTGCTTGAACCTTAAAAGTGCTTGTCTCTCACTTTCAATGCAGCTGCTTCCGTTGCAGAAGCTAAAATTGATGGCTGTTAGGAAAAGTAAGTAGAGAAAAAGAATGGCAATAGCGACAATATTCATGATGGTTGGTTCAATTGACATGCAATAACAGAAAGGAAATGTGTGCATGAAAACTTAGATTAATTGACGTGATATATATAATATCTGCTGGGTCCAATTGTGGAAATTATATTTTTTTGATAAAAATAAAATTATTCACCTCTATTGGTGTTTGATATGGCCTAAAAAAAGCTAAAGAAAAAATAAAAATCATTTCGTAATTTCATGTAGACGAAGTTTTGCTGTTATTCATTCATTTCTATTGAAGTTTCACGACCTATTAATTTAACCATCATCTCTCAGACGTCACCACAATCATCCATCACCACACAACTGCAACAACATCACCATCACCACAGTTTTCATCTACAATTAGAACCTAATTCTTTCCATTTATTTTACCAGCAAAATGTATTTGTCTGAGTCAGTCAAAATAGTTTACTAATTTGTTCAAAGGAGAACCAATGTTCCTTGATTATGATTGATAGAATTAGAATATTTTTGCGTGCACGTTGGAGCTGTAAAGTCTTCAGCAGATTAATTGGCATCTTTGAAATCAAACTTGGAAAAATGAACTTCTGATTCTCTTCCATCATTAGTGAGTTTTTGTTTCCGTTCTCAACAATTTTTTCTTTGTTAATTTTACTAATTCATCACTAATTTTATATGTTCCATTTTTTTAGTTCATTTCATGCACTAATTTATTAAGGAAAAATGACAAATGGTCATTGTCAATTTACAGGTCTTTTCTCCAATGGTTGTTGTCTAAGTTACCGGTCTTTCTTCAATGGTTGTTGTCAAGTAAGGTCTTTTCTCCATTGTTATTTTTTCCGAACTATTAATTTTCTCCCATTTACACTGTAACATGTAGGGCACTATGAGGAAAAATTAATAGTACTATGAAAGTTGATCTAGCAATGTTATCGAGCCTAACAAACTTGGACCTTATCATGTTCAGCGAGAAACTGAGAATGGTTGTTGCCAATACGTTTGGTGACTGTTGGAAATCTTTATGTATCGATGAGAAACTTTAAGAGGATCAGAAGAACGGAGAGGTTGGTGGTCTGTCTCCGATTAATTTGCTTCGCAAATTTTATCAGATGTGTATGGGATTTATATTGTAAAATTTCATTATATGAAATAGCTAGTTAAAAATGATGCACTAAAGAGAAGCGAAGGATATCAATATCATCTTTTGGTCTCAAATTTACTTTAATTGATGGTGTCCTCTGATTTTCAAAGATACAATACAAATAGCACTAATTGCTCCCTGGATCACTGGAAAATAAATTTGCTATACTACCACTGATTGAAATTATAGCAACTCATTACAAGGAAGGATCCAACATTGAACCAAGACAAGTTATTTCCAATAATTTTGACATATAATATGAAACAAAACTCTTGGCATTGCACGATGTACAGGAGAACAGTTGGAGCCCGGATATGAGCAAGTTTATGAGATCTATCTTGTGTACTTATTCACAAGCTCTTCAGGAACCTCTTGAGCAGCTTCGACTCGTGAAAGATAAGGTTCCTTAGATGGTTGAAAGATAAATCGCTTATTACCACTGCCGTTTCCAGTAACCTTCAGCAAGCTTGGGCATCCGAATTCACTAGCTACTCCTAAATCTTCTGTTTAAGAACCTGTCGCAGCTGAAGCTTCTGACTTTCGATCCTTGCCTCCAAAAGCTTCGCCTTCAAACTATTTTTCTGTGCACCTCGAGGCCATTCGATACACCCTTTCATGCCTCGAGTTATGTGAGGATTTCCCGAGTCCGGTGAACTCCACTGACCAGTCAAATCCGGAGGGCTGAGCCCACCTTTACCAGACCCGCGGTCTGGTGATGCAATACTCCCATTAGATAATCTTCCATTTGAAAGCCTACCCTTCATTCCCTCAACCGTGATTATCTTACAGTTTTCTCCATTATTCGGGCCAGATCTCCAGAGCCTTGCTATAGATGACACCTTCTTCTTTGTTGGGCCCGAGCATACTTCACCGATTTCAGTAATTGGGGTTCCTTCATATCCATTATCATCCCATTCCATTCCACTCCCTGAGACATTACTACGTCGACGATTCTTGATAGATAATTCACTCCCTTCAGGTGAACAACTTGACCCTTGATCATCAAGATGGCTCACAGTTTCCCATCCACTATCATCTTCTTCCATTTCAATATTCTGCCCGACATACGCATTAGAATGCCTATGAATGCTATCCCTGTTAACCACATTGACCTCAGGACTTACAGTATGAATTTTTGAGGAATGGCTGACGGGACTGTAAGCACCACATTGTTCAATCTCCCTCTCATTGGGTTCACCAAAATTAACATCTTCAAAAACAGAAAAAATATCATCTGGATTGGGCGGCTCATATGTAAATTCCTTGATTTCCTGAATATTCATGGAGGCAGCAGCCTGTCGAAGAATCTCGGCTTCTTTCAATTCTTTAACATCTGGGGTTGCACTTCTTGACCTCAGAAAAGTCTCCAGATCTGCTACAAGTTTGTTCATATGAGAATACTTCTCTTCAAGTGCTACCTTTGCATCAATTAGCTTCATTTGAACACGTTCTTCACGCCAGACCTCAGCCATCTGTAACATTTTCCTTTCATCTTCTGCTTCCTCTCGGAGTTTCATGGAATCCCTTTTCAATGCTTCAACTTCAGCCTTATCTTCTCCAATTTCCTTAGCAAGCTCATCACACACTTCTTCAATTAATTCTCTTGCCTTTCTTTCCTTCTCATAGTCCTGCATATACCTCTTTGCTGCTAACTTTGCATCTGCCAGCTCATTAACTAATTTGGAATTGACAATTTCTATTCTTTGGCGATTTTTCCTTTCTCGATTCAACTCACCTTTGAGGTCATCAATAAATACACGGATTTTCTCATGTTCCCTGCTCCGCCATGCAGCTTTTTCTTCACTGACTTTCCTCAAGAAGTGCTCAAGTTTCTTTTTTGAAGACCGGCGCTCAGTCTCAAGCTCCTGCATGCGTGTGCGAACCTGCTCCAGTTCAGCTTCAAGAGCAACAACCACTGATACAGCACTTACCTGTTGGTCAAGAGGCTTGATGTTGCTACAGATCTGCTGTGCCTCATCTGATGTTTTCAAGCAGACAGGGTCCCACTTTGTTGCCCCCTCCATTGCAGAATTGGAGAACTGAAAAGAAGGCTCGAGCTACATAAGAGGAAACAGTTTTTCAATTAGGTAAGTAACATATCAAATTGAACGGGGAGGAAGGAGAAATGTAAGGTACCATTCTTCTTTCAATTAAAAGCACAATTCAAAATTTCCTCATTGAACTGAAAATGAAGCTCAGCTAATCTCATTTCTTATAGCAAGTGAGAATTTGCAATGCAAAACTCAAGTCCAGGTACCAAATTAGTTTCTGCTATATATCAAGTTTAACTTCCAGAACCAAAAATTTTAATTACACCTTCATTTTGCTCAATATAGGTTTCTATTACCCTCTCACTATTTTATAAATTTTCATATCCAAATTCCCCCTCCCAACCAGTTGGCAACCAATCCTTTAGATAATATAAATGCAGAAAAACCCATGAAAGCCACACCTTTGTATAGTCTAACACAAGTTTAAGATAAAGAAAGCCAAGAGAGGGAATAAGATGGTAAAGCCAAGAGACGGAATAAGATGGTCTGAAAGCAAAAGATATAATACCAACAAAATTGCAGAAAAACAAAAGAAAAAGAGATGCACAGTGTGGAGATTGATAGAACTCATATATTTTTTCTCTCAGAATTTTGTTAATTCCAGGTGACTTCTTGAGCTGGATTTCATTCGCGAGCTTCTATTTGCCACTAGTTGCATATATTGGGCAAAATGTTCCACAGTGGAAAATTTTAAACAAATCAATCGTTTATACCAGCAACAACAGTTTCTCTATAAATGGATCAATTAAAGCAAAGTAAATGAACTTGTTTACAGGTAATGATTATAATGACTAGTTAAGGAAAAAATTAATCTGAGGCACAACTTTACTTAAACAGGGCATTCAAAATTCACATGTACACCCAACGAAAAATGTATCGCACAGCATGGAAGAATTTATGCCATGTGTCAAAGACAATAAAACAGGGTAAGTCTTATTTTAATTCCCATTAACCATTTTTTTAATAAGTTCAATAAATCATTTTTTTTATAAGAGTTACCATAAATGATTGACACTCAATATTCTTTGAATCAGACAAATCATTGACAGTAACAGTTCAGTAAGAGATAAAGCAACATTACCTTACACAAGAATCCATTCTTGATACCAGTGACAGATGAGCTAGGGCTCTGCAAAGGATCCTTTGGTTCAGAACCATACGCTTTGCCACTGCGACGAACATGAAATGGAACATCTGCATGTCCAGCACCAGGCTACAGGAAAGAATACACAATAAACTCACAAACTCTAGAATGGAAAAAACAAAACTTACCAATTCAGACAGATAGATAAAAGTAAATAATAAGCCAACAAAATGCAGTAAACAACACAAATTTCTCGGAAGCCATTTAACACTTGCATACACATTCTTTTAGCAGAAGCCCTTTAAACACGTGTACACCCATCCGGAGACAGAATCAAGCAAATCAAAGATGCAAAATAAATGTATGCAAATGAACTTAAAAGCATTCTGAACCTTAATATGCAGACACTTCCACATTAAAAAGCACAACACACCCGAAAATATGGAGTAAACATTGCGAATTTCCAGGAAGTATTTAAAAACACGTATAAATGTCCCAATAAAGAACCAATTCAATAGGATGCGCGCGAATAAACGGTTTCATATACACTTCAGAAGTAGTATAAACCAAGCTAAAGAACACTGCTATGACAAAATCATGATCATACTGAAAAGTATAAAACTTGGTGCACAAACACACAAAACCCTTCAAAATTAAGCAACAAGAGTAATCAAAAACATAAAAAATGATAATGACAGAGCTGTAAAGATCAGTATCAGTCTCACTCCTCAAACTACAAAACTTCACAACAAAGCAAGAAATCACTTCAATCAAATTATTACACAAACCCCACAATAATATTTCATTTAAATTCCTCAAACCAAACACAAACACAGATCTCAAACAAATAAACAAAACCACAAAAAAGTCTCAACCTTTAAAACCTCACCTGAAACCCTAACCGATCCAAACACTCTCCGCGGCCACCGCTGCCATTCTCCGACCCCTGCAACCGCCAAAGTCCAGCAGCAAGCTTCCTCGCAGACACAACTGCCGCCGCCTTTCGGTGTTTCCAGCGACTTCTCCGGCCATCCTCATTAACCTCCTCTTCCTCAACCTCAACCTTCCGATTCCTCTCCTTATCTTCAACCTTCCACTTCAAGAGTGGGGTCTCGGGTCGGCTCCGTCGACCCGGAGCTCCGGGCTTCTTCACCCGGGTCAGGCTTGGGTTCCGGGTCTTCTTACGCGTAGGCTTAAGATCTGAAGCTGAAGCCGGCCTTAGGGTTTTACTTGCAGGAGATGTCGCCGAATAATACGGGTTTTCAGTAATCTTCATAGTTGAAACCTGGATTCAGCCATTTAAAAAAAAAAAACAGAAACAGAAACAGAAACAAGAACAAGAACAAGAGAGTTCGAGTTTGAGTTTGAGTTTGAGTCTTCGTGTTTTGTGTGTGAGTGTGTGCTGTGTCTGTGTTGTGTCTGATTGTAGACAAAGAGTGAGCGAGCGTTTCTGTTTGTTGGGTAGAGAGAAATGGAAGAGGACGGACCAAAGGGAAAAATTTTCACATGTATTTTTTTTTTTTTTGGGGTGTATAAATGTACGTATATATTTATGCGTATGTATACGTGTGGTCAACGTAAAACGGTGTCGTGTGGGGGACAAGGACGCGCTTTGTTGGCGATGATGATGTGGATTTGCAGAGAGACGTTGTAACTTGTGTCATTTAAAAAGTGCTTTTAAGTATGTTAGAGATTTATACGGTGTCGTTTTATACTTTTAATCGTGATAATGGATATTTGGTTTTAGTGATAAATCTAATTTTTTGAGCAATTGGGAGATTTTTTATCTTTAATGAACCAAGCTTTAAAGTTAATGTCATTAATAAAGTTTAAAAAACTACTAATTAGTTTACTAATTCATAATCGAGATGAAACTAATTGAATGTTCGAGTAAACTAATAAATTATAGTTATAACTTACGAGTGAATTGTTATTCAAACTCAAAACTACTCTCTTGAGACATAAGAGTTAATCGAACGCTTAAGAGTTAAACATTGTTTTAATCTAAGTCTACAAAGTACATCGACTGATATTACTTAACATACTAAAATTTTTAAATATTAATATATTTTATTGAACATTTAAATTGCATTTTTTTTTTTTTCCTCATTAATATGTCCTTATAGATTCTGCTAACAATGTTAGGTAACATGTACAAAATAAAACCCACCTCAAGAAATTCTTATACATTCATTCAATTTTTCACAATTGATTATCGTGTGAGATCTACTCTCCATTATTTAGTCTATTATGAAAGGCATCCAAGGGAGGCTCCACGTGGCCATGGATACAAATATCCACGTGGCATTTGATTAGTCACTCATCTCAATTGTATCCTTCATTTTGCAAGAAGACGAAATCTACCCACATGGGTGTGGCATTTTCCATTTGGGCTTTAACTTGAAGTTTGTGAAACTTAGAATATTTATTATTATTATTATAAGAGCCTTTACAATTTACACAGATTTAGACATTACTTATAGATCTAGGTTTAATTAAATTATCCTTAATTAATCCTATCTTTGGCACCAATCTCTCCCTTTTGCGGCTAGTAATCTTAATTAAAAAGCAATTACTTGTCTAATTTTGCCTTTGATATTGCTAGTACAATTAGATTTTGGCCTCCCACTAGCTAGACATCTAGAGGGTCAATGCACTAATTGTAATGGCCTTTTTTTGAAAAAATATTAATTTTTAGTTTTATTATTATTTTTTTTAACCCTTTTTGCTAATCCACGTGGGCCCAAAAGTTTGTGGGTCCGTAGATATTTAGGTGTGGGGCCTTAGAAAATCACCCTTTAATTAATCTAAATGTTGATCACTTTTTAAGTAGTGTATTGGTGAGCGGATATAATCAATTGATTGTAAAGAGGTGAATTATTATAAAGTAATTTTTTTTTTTTGGAAAATCCTGTAATAGCCTCTTTTTCGGCTCAAAGACAAGATCTATAGGTAATTGCAATAGTAAAAGATTAGTCCATAAAAGGAGAGATAATTATTATAAGGTATTTGTTTATATTAGATTAAATCTTTTTTAATAATATTTTATTTATATTAAACTATTGGGAGGTGGGTTTTTTTTTAATGGAAAATACATATTATTTTTATTTATTTTAACTAAAATAGTGTCAAATAGGTGTGAAAACATGAAATCTGTATTCCAAGAAACAACTGAGATATTCTTTGCTCCTTTGGATAAATATTTCACAAATAAAAAAAAATCATCAAATATATTTTTATTTGACAATGATATTCAACAAAAGCATGCCCTACAAATATATTTAATAAATACATCCAAAAATGAAAAATAGTTTGCAATTTGCATTATTGTATTCTTCTGTTCATGCTTCTTCCTTACATCATCTCAAAATTAAGGGCACCATAAACCACCAAAAAATATATATTTTTTAACCCTTTTTTATTTAATTTAAATACTTCAGATATTTTTATTTATTTATTTATATCTTTTTTGGGCTGGACAAGGCAAGATAAGCTCATTGAGTGGTTTCCATGTTGACATTTGAATGGTTCAAATGTTAAGTGGGGACTAGAGATTATGATCACCATGAAGAATTATAAATTATTGGGTTTTTTTTATTTATTTAAATAATTTTTATGTAGCAAGAAAAAAGGTAGACAAATTAATCAATTACCCTTATGAAATTCACAAATAATAGTTCAAAAAATAGAAACAAAAACAATCCAATTTCACCTACTTAGGACACTTGCAAAAACATGCATTAATTAATTAATAAAGATTTCTCTAAAAGGGTTCTACATTATTATCTAATATTATGATGCCTTTTTATTATATGTTCCTCTATTGGGGACATTAAATGAGCATAGGTTATATTCTACTGCTTGGACCTTTCAAAGAGTTCAAAACCCATTTGGTTCCCACTTATTATTTTATGTGTGACTATGCCTTATCACTTAGTTATGCCAAAAATTGGGCCGCGAATAGAGAAGATATGGGCCACCTTCAATGTCTTTCATTTGCTCTATGAGAAGAAATCTTCTATAATCTTATGGTACCGTTACCCCCATAATAGCCATTATATTTAGGGAGGGAGGCGTAACATTACCCTATTATTATACGAAAATCTTGATTAGAATGGATTGATTAGTAGAATGGTCCGATAAACTTTGGTTGACTTGATACTGTAATTTGACGGTAATGTTAACTCAACTATCCGAGTATTCTGATTAGTGTCTATGGATAATATTATTGAATTGACATAGATATAGATGTTTCTCTTCTTTTTCTTTAAATATTTCCAACTTCGAATTTTCTAGATTCCAATCCAGATGAAAAGTTTCATAAACTGGGCTATTTTGCTTAAACTGAAAGTGGAATTCATGCTTTTTTTTTCCTCACTCAAACCTCTTCAATTTCCTCGGTTTTGTTTATATCTTCTTTTTCTGGAAGGAAAAAGATCTTCTTTGATGGATACCTCCATGGACCCTTTGGCTAGAACCTGCTAAATGATCCTCTTCTTTTTCATTATGCAAATGAAATGAACAACAATCAAAGGATGACCAATTATCCAAGATAGATTATGAAGATAAACATGAGACCAAGCGTCTAAAAAAGAGTGTTGAATGGGACAGTCAACTAA
Source organism: Pistacia integerrima (assembly GCA_026225825.1). NCBI lineage: Eukaryota > Viridiplantae > Streptophyta > Magnoliopsida > Sapindales > Anacardiaceae > Pistacia > Pistacia integerrima. The sequence goes on along the minus strand of CM047738.1, from coordinate 5,445,800 downwards.
GTCAGATAAAATGAACCTCTAATTAATTAGAGGTTTATTTTATGATAGAGTGTTTTCATTTAATTTTACCTTTTCAAGTAAACCATATGATGATCAGAAGAAGTAGTCATGTAACAAAATGTGTATATATATATATAACAAAACCCAATTATATATTCAAACTTAGAACATCACATATGTTTGCCAATGTCACGCATCAATTATTTAATTATTTATTTATATAGTTTAGGTAGTTTACTGAAACATCAAGTTAGTAAGCATGCAATCTTGGATAAGATCAATTCAATATTTCTATTCGGTTCATTGCTCAATTAACTAGTTTTCAACCTAATCTTCACATACAATATTATTTCTTTTAAATTGACCGTTGAGTGAATCACAATATCCCACCCATCTTCAATCTTCGTTAATGGAATCTATTACTTGACAGGGTAAAGTTACGAAAAAACTATAGTATCCTTTATAATTTTTTTAGGTACTTGATGGTATCAAACCTATATTGGAGTCTACTTAATCCTTAGGGTCACGGAACACAATTAGTTTCTAATTCTTAGAGTCATAAACACCCTTATAAGCTCAATGGACCAAGGTAATTGTATAAATGTGACAGATACATTTTTTGTAACTCAAACACAAGATTCCCTTATATATAGATAACCCTAATGACTAAATGATTTGACATATAGCCACAAGAGGGGAGGTTAACTTTATTAATGTGACTGAATATTTTAATGAGAGTGAATAACATTTTCCTACCCAAACTTTATTAAATATATTTTTCACCCTAGTTTGGTTTATATTAACTTTAGGGTTCATATATTTAAAAAAATAAAAATAAAGTCAGTTACTAAAAAAAAAAAAAAAAAAGGAAAACAAAATGCACGTTTCAATTTTCTGCATCGGAGAATTGACTCATTATTAACCAGGGTTATGCCCATTTTCTTTTTTAATTAATTAATTAAATCTTAGATTAATTTAAGACATATATCCAGCTGTTAGAATATTAAAGGTTTAAAAAAAAATAGAAAATTATAAAGTTTTTATATTTATTTTCAATTTGAACATGCGTAAACACGTAATGCTTTTTGCCAAAATTTATCTGTACTACAATAAGATAGTGGTTGACCAATTGTTACAAAATCTGATATCGACTTTTTTTATTTTTTATTTATTTTGAAGAATAATAATTCCTGCCAAATAAGATGAAGTTGGCGCTCAATTTTTCCACTCTTCATCATTGCTTGACAAGGTGGAACTTTTCATAAAGATTTTTCATATTCAATCATCAAACTAATTTTTTTAATAAATTTAGTCTAATTAATTAGCATGACTATACGTTGAAGACTTTTTTTTTTTTTTTTTTTTTTCGAGTCTAATTAATTAGTCTAATTAATTAATTTCGAGTCGGTTTGTATATGTTTCAAATAATCTATTGAGACCTTAAAACTACTGGGTAAAAGCTTTAATAGCACTTTTATTAACAGTCAGAGGGACTCGAATTCGAAAGACTATATTAGATCTTCATTTTACTCTTTTACCATCAAACGGATTTGAATTTAGAAAACCATATTAAATTTTTCTTTGCTATTTCACCATCAAATCACCCAACGATGATTCATTTTTTTATTTCTCAATACAAGAAATTTGACCAAAACATTATCTTCACTTAAATAGTATATAGGAACATTTACACGTGACAATTTATGTTATATATATATAGTCATTATCTCTTATGAATAGCTTTGGTTTGTTTCAAATTTGATTTAGTATAATAGGTTATAAGAATATGTGTGACATATATGGAATGATTCTGGTTATTATTGTTGTTGCATGGTTGAATCAAGCATGTAATTAAGTCAAGTAAAAACATATAATTGCACCAAAATTGAATCTATTTTTCAGGTCAAACACTTAACATGACTGAGCTGGTTTTATTTTATTTGATTTCTAATTCTAACTCACTTAACAATAACCACTTGGACCATACGCTACAAAATTCAATAAATTAATTGATAATTAAATAACTGCTGGCATTTTCTTCAACAACTTATCAATAAAAATATATATATTTATGGTAGTTAGAAAAAAAAAAAAAAAAAAAAATTAACACATGAAGAATAATATAAAGACAGCTCCTGCCGCCATTGGATATTCTCTACCTACCAAAATTATAAATATAGAAAGTTTACAAAATTGAATTATAATTAATTTTAATTTTGACTCTTAATTAAGTAAAAATTAACAGCATTAAGTCACATAAATTGACGCATATGGTGTAATCCAAGGGGTAAAATTAAATTAAATATATATATTAAAATAAAAGAAAAATGATACAAATTTTATTAATTTTTATAATAAATCTTGACAATAACCCTATTTTATATTCGTACATAAGTCATAATATAAAAAGTAAACAAATCTTGGTGATGGATATGTTGCTTCCTCTTCTATGAAAGGTGATAAAACGACAGGAACGGTGGGTGTAACAGGAGCAATCTCCACCGTTGCAGTTGGGTGCCACGTGTAGAAACCCAATAAGCAGGTGCAAGATGACATAAAGCTTAGATCAATTCAAGTAAATTAATTTGGACTCACCAACTATACATCTTTCCTTATTGATATAAATATTTATATACAAATTAATATGAAGGTTAGAAAAATAAAAATAATTAATTAATTTTATGTAATTAAATTAAAATTAGGGTTGGTTTTGGAAAGTGATTAGTGAACGTGAAGGAGTGTTTAATGTTATGATCGAGGCAGCTAACTTAATTAGACTCACCAACCATCTTACAAAAAAGTGAACAATTTTTTTTTTAATTTTAATTTATTTTATATATATTTAAGGTCTTAATATTAAAATAAATAAGGAATCATGGTTACATTAAAATCACAATACATAGATTAATTAATTAATTTGGTTTACTTTTAATTGTTTTCCTTAAAGTTTGGGAATCTTTTTAATTAATATATATAATTCGAACATTTTCTCAAAAAAAAAAAAAAAAGATAATTACTCGTAAAAGAATTTCTTACTCATTGTACTTTGAGGTGTACTTTGCATGGTATTTTAATCGTGACTAAATTTTTATAAATCAAGATTAAATTAATCAAAAGTTAAAACAAAGCTAATGTCGGTATTATTAGTCAATTTAATTCAAATAAAGCTTTAATTTATAAAAATAAAAATTGGGTATCTTTATTATTTTTCTACTTCCACATGACATGGAAATGAACCCATTTATTTATTTTTCAAAATTTCTCATGAAAGGAATCATGGATAAGACTAAACCCATAATTGGAGTAATGGTGGTTAATTAGAATTGAATATAATGATTATTATAAAAGGGCGGGAGACACGTGAAAGAGAAATGGCATCTAAATAAAAGATTCCTTTCAACCATTTGTGTTCACACCTGCTTTAAGCTGTAAAGATTCCATCCCCAGCCCTTTTCACACCTCAAAACCCGAGCCCTTATTTTATTTTTTTCTTTAAATTTTAAAGGCTTGGCTTAGAGAAAGTTGATCGACTTCATGGCTTGGTTGGGTTTGGGTGCACCGAACACCTGCCTTGACTCATGTGACTTGTTTGGAATTGGAAGTGCTTTTGAATAAGGAATTTTTTAGGGTTTTTATATGAGTTTAGGAGATGATTAATTATTACATTAGTTACTTGAGGTTACCAAATACATTATTTTTATTATAGTTTTTGAATGTAAGAATAGTTTACTTGTTTATTAGATGGTTAGGACTCTTTTACATTAGAAAAAAATAAAATAAAAATTTTCGACTTATTTTATTTCTTAGAAGTCACGGGTTTAAATTTAATTTACTTAGCGGCAAAAATTCTCTCCATCACCTGTATTTGAACTTCTGGTCTCTTCTCTACAAAATCTTGGCATTTGATTTCTAGTCGATTTTCAATCATCACAAAGTTAGAGTTTTATGTTCTTAGTTGATTTCTGATTGATTCCGATAGTGAATATTTAATCGATCATCACCATTCGATCTACCAGCTTTCACTTTACAAAAACCCTTTTACCCTAGTTCTTGATAACTCATCGAATGCCAATTGAAAAAGTAAAATATATTTTGAATATTAACAGAATATAAAAGTGAGATGAGAATGTGGTAGTTTGAAACTTTTTGGATGGGTAAGTGTCATTAAGGTAAACCTTGGATGGGAAAAAGTTATTTATCTTTAATAAATGGGTCGAAAGATTTTTGGATTATAAAGGAAAAAAAATACATATTATAATGAACAATAGAATACTTATTAAGAAGACATTTAGTTTGTATAAAACATTGTTAGAATGAAGAAAAATAATGGGATTGCCTTTATAAGTAAAAGATCGATACTACTACTAGATCAAACTTTAATAGATACTATATCGCACTCCGTATTTGAATAAATATTTATTTCCAACAAAAACAAGTGAAAAATATGTAGAAAATCATGAAAAAAGATAATATGATCAATATAATTTAATAAATTCCATAAAATAAATTTTAGTTGAAATATCTAGATGGCACTCCTTGTTTGAACAAAAAAAACTTGAATATTCAATCAAAGTTTGCAAAATTAAATCAAAAGAAAATAAATAAACAATGTGAACCCTAATTAATTATACGGATTGATGAAGACGAAGATGGAGCCATGCTTGTAGGCTTGTAGCCACCGACGGCTGAAGAAGCTTGATCGGCGGCTTGATAGTCTCCCATCGACCGAGTTGAAGCCAATCCGGAATAGTTGGTGATGAGGTCAACTCTCATCACCTGCCATGTCAGAGACACATTATCCAACGTGGCATCGTATTAGGTTTGACTCTTTCCTGCCACTTCTCTCCCACCATCATCCTCCATCTTTATCCTCCACTCTCTCTCTCTTGATATAAGTAACTCCCCCCTTCTCCATTTCCAAATCCTCGCAAAAACAACAAAATAATAAAAACAAAAAGAAAAAAGAAAAAAGAAAAATCAAGAACAGGTTTTAAATGGGTAATTGTTTAAGGCATGAATCGTCGTCTATGCAATGGGCGGGGGAGGACTGGGGTTCATTGGCGAGTGAAAGGAGTGAGAAGGGATTGAAAATGGAGGAGGAGGAGGAGGGGCTACTGGGAGGAGGTGGTGGCGATGGGGGTAATTATAAGCTTGGATTTACGTCGTCTTCAACAACGGGAACGACGGAGGTGAAGATCAAGATCACGAAGAAGCAGCTGGAGGAGTTGCTGGGGAAGGTGGACGTAAAGGAGTTATCAGTGCAGCAAGTTTTGGTCCAGTTGATGAACGTCAGTGATCGTTACGAGTCGCATCACCGGTCATGGCGGCCGGCTCTTCAGAGCATTCCTGAAGTGAATTGACACGAGGAGGGACATCTGATTATAGACAGTGAATGAATTACTGATCAGTGATGTTTCTAGCTCTATTTTTCGGATGGAGGAGAAAATTTTAGGGGGGGTTCCATAGATAGTTTTGTTGGTACATATGATATGACACCAAGGTTTTGTTGTAGAGTAAAAAGAGTAAATTTTGTCTAAGTTTCTCTCTCTCCATCTCCGATTTCCTGTATAATTTCTCATTGATTTCATCAATTTTCTCCTTTTTAGTGTCTATAATCGTTCAATATTAACTTTGTAAAACTTTTCAAATCATATATTCGATCAGGGTTTCACCCATTCTTATATTACACAGTCAACCGACATTATACGTGAGAGAACCTGTTAGACTTAACAGGACGACGGTGTTTTTACTTATAATTAAGCAAGCTAAGGGATCACTCTTTTAACTTGAGGGACGTTTAATTTGCCATTCAACAACTTTCCAACCACTAAAGAAAATAACTGTTCACAAACATGGATATATGTATGTGGTTAGATTGAATGGTTCAACGCACTCGAAACATATATAAATTTAATTCTCCACAGTTTCAATTTTGTTCAATCCACTGTTGATGAAGCTGAAAGAAAGGGAATTTGCAAGGCTGATAAAGTCTACTTGGTGAAGTTTGAATCTGATATAGTCTACTCATTTGTGTAAAAAGATGAGCTCATTAAGGCTGCCCATTTGTCCCAACTTGGATGGCTGCTGTCGCTTGTGCTAATTAAAAATCTATATATATGTTGTGCATGTGAGCTGATCCATCAAAGTCATCTTCATTGTTAATAAAAAGTCCTCTCTTCTTGTTCCTTTCTTTACTCATTTATATAATAAGGTTTTATATACGGTTGCTTGATTATAAAATGATTGGGTGAACCACAAGGGTTTCATTAGAGTGATACATAATAAGGTTTGATTTCAAACTCCAGTCAAGATTCAAGAGGAGTGTACAGAGAGAGGCAAAGTTGTCGTTGTCTACCTACGCAGCCAAAACACATCTCATTATTTTTGGTTATTATTGGTTTTGGCACGTTTTAATTTCTCTTTATAGAGGTGAGACAGAGCAGATTAGTCTTCTCCATCTTGTAGCCCTATAATAGTTATCCATTATTGGGCCATCCCTTTGTTGCATAAGCAAATAGTTATGGAGCTACCTTCACATCAGGCTATACAAAAAGATTAGTCTTTGGGGATTTCTACTTTGTATTTGGAGAGAAATGGTATAATGAAACCGCGGTTGGAGACTCTATCACCAGATTATCAATCATCATTTCTTCTATAAATTGGATAACGTGTTGTGGATATATCTATATGATTAGATGACAGAGTGGCTTTGTGTTCTATAAGAGTAATCTGTATATTCCAAGTTTTGCAGATCTCTCTGAGTTTATTTCCCATATGAGAACCATAACCAAACTGTCGGAATTTGTTCAAGTCTCTCTCTTTTCTGTTTCTTATCCCGGTTTATTGACATCACTGTGCCCAAATTTGTTTGTTCACTTGATTGACTCATAGAACCAGATGAATGGGTATCTTTTTACAGAGGATATCACAATGCAATCATGAAAATGGAAATTTATTCTATACATTCCAAGGTTACGCATATTACATCAGCTACAGATAGCTCAACATAAATGATTTCACAAGATTATCTTCAGTTTTTACTATCAAGAACATTAACTGACTTCTGATATATGATGTGTGTGCACTGCTCTACAGCTCGATATCGAACATTGACTAATTCTACCAAAAATTAAATAAAAATCCCTTGAAAAGAAAGATGATAAGGTTCAAGATAAATGAATCAATATAAATATTAAAGGCAAAGACACTAAAAAGAAGAAAGAAAAGGCCTGCATTATGTATATAAACAACATGACATTGTATTTCCAGAATTAACGAAACATTGCAACACAAAAATCAAAGTTATTTCACACCTGGAGGGTTTTTGCGTGCTTGGGATTTTAAGGAAGATATCAAGTAAAGATATGACATATTTTAGCGTCAAAATTATCGTATAACAACTTGAAAAATTCAATCTTTCAGTGTAAAATTGCTTGCATACAAATGTAAATGCTTCCTTTATGAACGAGGACTCTCTCATAATTTCTTTTAATTATTTGGTGGTTTTATCAATTCAAGTTCTCTATTGGATTGATTACCACCTTTGTATGTTTTGCGATGATACCGTGATCTTTCTGTCATTTGATGAAATTGTAATAATGTATAGGTTTTGCATTGATAGATAATTCATATTTATGCTACTTTTCCACTAAACAATGTTACTATACCCTTATTTCTTCTGTGTATATACTCATAGACTTGAAGAAACATAAATATAAACTCAAAATGAAGAAGCAGAGTATTCAAACAAATAAATGAACAAACAAAGCTTCATGCATAAGAACTGAAATTAAGGAGAGCACTCCATAGCATTCTGCAGACACACAACAAATTTAATAGAATTGGATTTTCCCATAATATTGTGCTTTCTTTTTTAACAAACTTCTTTAAAGAGGAACAAATGAAGAATTTGAGAGGAAGAAAGAAAAGAGAGTTGAGAGAATACTTAAATTGACATTAATTACTAAACTCCTTACAGCTGCTGTCATCCCTGCAAATAGATCTGTTATTCTTAGGGAACCTAGTTTCCAACAATCCCTTTTCTTTCTTGAGTGAATATAATCAAAACCATAAATATATACTGAAAATTAAAGATCAATGACACCCAAATTTTTACGTGGAAAACCTCCCCAATATAAAGAGTAAAAACCACGGGACTTTAGTCCGATTAAAGTCTTTTACTATCACCAAAATAAATGGGAATACAAAGTCTTCTCTAGTGCAAACTAGAGTCATACAAACATCATAAACTTCATAAATCCAACACCAACAATCTCAGCAAAAAAAAGAACAAAATAGCACAAGTTATGAAGAGAATAATCCCAAAAGACACAAAAACTGCAGTTTCGGGAAAATGTGAAAAAGTGCTGCAACAAATGGCAAGGCAAACCAAAGCCTGCAAAAGCTTAAAACATTGGAGAGATGAAGCAGTGTTGAAAGAAGGACTGGGTGCGGTAATGGGGAGGATGCTGAAGGCGATGAAGGATAACTAGAACTGGCACTTGGTCGCAGAGAAGCTGGAGTCACCATGATGTCAACCTTCTGTCCCGCTTCACGATGATCAGGAATGCCACACAAAAAAAGGTGGTGGCCTAGATTGTTTAGGACAGTAGAGTCAAAGCCGGTAATTTAGGTAGCCAAGGGAGATGTTGCATTACAAGACAGAAAATCTGGATGCTTCACTTCCTTTACATTGTGAAATTGACTGCTGTAATTGAATACTGCATACATAATAAGCCATGAAGCTGATTCGTAAATATAAATATAAAATCACAATGAAATTGAGGAAGCTTCATGCATAAAAAGTGAAATTGATGAAGCACTCCGTAGCATTGTGCAGATACAGCAGCAAAAGACACATCAAATTGAATAGAACTGGATTTTCCCATAATATTGTGCTTTCTATTTGAACAAACTTCTTCCAAGAAGAACAAATGGAAAACAGAGAAGAAGAAAGAAAAGAGAGTTGAGAGAATTTTGCATTTTCACTAACTGAAACGGAGAAGAATACTGTGACTTTATATAGTTGCTATATAGCAAGTAAAACTAAGCACTTATAAAGTTGCTTAAGACAGAAACTTAAACTGACATTAATCAAAATCAAAAGAAATTTGAATTAACAGAAGCAATAGCCATAATCTATGTTTTGAACTTTTAAGATTTGTGAGTTACGTTGGGGAATTTCCACAAGCAGTTGGTGGATACTCTGCTCATCAATAAATTAAAAGCAACAAGAACACAACAAAAATGGAGAAAACTAAAATACAGGCATATTACCTGGTTAGCAATCATGAGCATGTTTCAGGTTTCAGTGTTAATACTTTGCTCATCATTTTCTATGCAATTTGATCTTGGCTGCCCATTTTCAATGCCTGCGGAAAACAACAAGTACAGTGATAAATAAGCTTTTTGTGACATCATAGAAAACAACAAGTACAAGTGAAAAATGAAAATAAATAAATAAATTAAGAAATTACATTTGTGACCCAACTCCGTTTCTACGAAAAATTAAACAAATTTTTGACACAAAATCTTAAATAATAATAATAATAATAATAATAAGCCAACAATTTATTGAGTGAAGGATTTGAAAAGGAGTAAGTACCTTTGCTTTGGCATGCACACATCTGTCTTCACCCATGGAAAATCTTGTACTCATCTTTGGACATCCTTTAATTACCAATCTACCATGACTCAAAGATGGAAATATAAAGTGATAACCCACTGGGCAGAACTTGCTGAGACTTGGTAATTGGTAGAGTCTCAAGCAATCAAGTTGAGGCAACACGATTTCTTTGTGATCCATGACGTCAGCAACATCTTTATCTCCAAATACTTCTTCTAATTTAGAGTTATCATATACACGTATCACTCTCAGCTTTTGAAGATGTGGAGCTACCGTGATAGCAAACAAACGTCTTATTTTAGGGCATTCTATAACAACAATTTGCAAGAGATTTTGGAAGAATAGAATTTGATTCTCTTCATCTTCTTCAACAATGATTTCCTCCAATTCCCCACATTCATTGATAGATAGCCTTTGCAACTGCGACAGATTTTGAGCAAGAGAAGGTGAGAAGATATTTCTCAGCCTATCGCAGTGGTATAGATCTAAAGTTGTAAGATTCTCCAGGCTTAAAACAAGCGTAGGACTCTTACTACATAAACCTTCTAGTTCTGGCAAATATCTCAACCGCAATGTCTTCAAATTAGGGAGTGAGAATAAATGTTGTTCTCCGTCTTCCAACTGAAATAACACTTTTACTCCGTAATTCTTGATACTTAATTCTTCCAAATTGTTGAAGAAGCCGTCTTTCAGTCCAGAAAGAAGTGTGTCGTACAACTGATTCGAACTGCCAATCCTTAGAATTCGCAAATTCTGGAGAAAGCAAATCACATTCATCTTATCAAAATTTTATAACATCCTACATTAAAAGAAGAAATAATAATAATAAAGTCATCCATTAGTTTTAATTCATTGATTCACAAAATAAAATTAAATAAAGTAAAAATATATTATTGAATATTATTAGATTATTAAATTAACAGTTTTTGTAAATAATAAATTATTTGTAGCCCACCTACTCAAATGCTCTTAGTAGGCAATATACAATTTGATGACACCCAATCTTTCTATATTAATATCTAATATAAATCATTAAAAACAACTTTATTAATATTTTTTTATTTAATTAAAAAACAATGTCTACATTAATATTTCTGATAAAGAAACTAAATATAAGTCATTAAAAGTTATGAATTTTTATTTGTTTGAATTTTAATTAAATTCCAAAATGTTCATTCTTAAACCAAAATGTTCGAAAAACAAAGCCAAAGACTTCAAGAAAATCTTGATAAACAATTAAAGTAAGATATATACCTCTTGTAGATCTCGTACTTTAGATACAACTTCAGTAACGAAAGACATCGAGCACTTGTCTATTGTGAAATCTTCCAAAGCTGGCCAACTTGAATGAAAATTTTCTGGGCAGAAACTAATCATGCTTGCAAGTCCATCCAGTCTTAGTACTTTCAACTTAGGGAGCTTGATGACTACAGTTTCCTTTCCATCTCCGGCAACTACATTTTCTTCACTTCCATTATCCAAATAAAAGACTTGCTTTAACTGAGGGGCATTTTCTACCGTAAACTCTTCAAGCTGTACAAGAACTCGTGCAAAATGAACAGGAAAAATATGTTCCAATCTCTCGCATGAAATTATTTTGAGAGATTCTAGTTTTGACAAGAAAGGACTGTGGATTTGAAGAGCGTGTTCTGATGATATTTCATTATTATCACCCTCTTCTGTTATAACTAGATGCTCTAAACTCTCACAACCATATATATTGAGTGATTTCAACCGCACCAGACTCCAAACATATGACAAAGTGAAGAGATAAGTTAAGCTTTTGCATTCTCTCACTTCAACATCTGTGAGACTTGGGAGGTTTAAATGATAAGAGGGCCCATTCCATATATACCTCAGTTGCGGTAATTTTTCAATCCTTAACTTTGCCAAATTTGGGAGCACAATAGCTGCATGATGAGATTCTGGTAATATTTCCTCCTCCTTGTCATTATCACCTTCTTCTGTCACTATCAAATGTTTCAAACTCTCACAATCACTTACTTCGAGTGATTTCAGTTGGACCAAACTCTGAGCAACTGACAAAGTGAAGAGATAAATCAAACTTTTGCACTCTCTCATTTCAACATTTGTAAGACTTTTCAAGTTTACATTATGGGTTGGCCCTTTCCATATACATCTCAGTTGTGGTAACCCTCGCAAGTCTAACTTTGCTAAGCTTGAAAGCATTACAAGATTTTCTTCCCCACTATGACAGAGCCCATCAAGTTGAAATATTTCTTCCAGCTTGTCGCAAGATTGGATTGTCACTTCTTTCAGTTTATATAGTCTCTGTAGCAACATTGCTGGAAATAAGCTACACATACCAGGGCATTCTGCTACATCCACAGTTTCCAAATTTTCAAGAGATACACTCTGAAGCTTTCCATGTGGAACGCAACATATTTCTCTAAGAAGATTTAACCTTCTAAGAGATAATTTCACCAAATCAGAGAAGGCAGGGGCTGGAACATGCAACTGTGCTGTATCTATGATGCACTTCACATCCTTACAATCTTCAAGCACAAGAGAAATCAACTTTAATTCCCCTTTGTCAATGCTTGGGAGGATACTATCACAGCCTGTCACTCCTTTTAGACATAGATATTCTAGGGTATGATACAAAGATTTAAACGTAATCAGTGAGGCTACTTCAATATCTTTCACAGTTAAAGCTCTTTTTCTTGATTCTGATACGCGATAAAACTTTGAACCAGTATTGCCCACACAAATGTCATATCTTATCAATTTGTTGCAAATAAAACCCAAGTCTCCCGATAGGCATTTAGCATTTATTTTCAGAAATAGTACAACCAAATTGGATAGAGAATTCAACTCAGAGAGACTAGCATTGCTTCCTTCTGTACTCGTCTCTTCATCTTCCCTTTCGTCAAAGTAGTCATCCACATATAATTCTTCTAGCTGAGAAAATCTCGATATCACATTGGAAGGAATTACTTTTAACTGACTACAGTCACGTAAATCCAGAATTCTTAATTCAGTGAGCGCCCCAAGTTCTTTTGGAAATTCATCAAACAATGAACCTCTTAAACTGAGAATTTCAAGTCTGGCAAGATGTTCGAGGGAAGAAATGTCTCTCAGATTGCAATAAATCAGCTCTAGAGTTTTGAGATCTGTCAAGAACTTAAGTGATTTTAATGACAGGTCCACACAACTTAGACTTACATTTTTTAATGCTTTCATCTCTTCAAAAAAATGGTTTGAAACTTCAATGTTGTCGCGACGCTTATAATAGTATTGACGAGACAATAACAAAGTTTCGAGCTTTGGACACACCAAGTGATCAGGAAGCATTTGTATTTTGTTGTTCATCAAGGAGATTGCAGTATATTGTCCAAGGTGCCTTCCCTCCTTTGGCCACTCGGTCAATCCCAAGCCAGCTTTAACAAGAAATACAATATCTCCTTTGGATGCTATTCCCAAGGCAACATCACGAATCACATCATGCATTTTCACAAATCCTTCTACACCAGCATCTATCAACAAACAAGAAGCTATGAGCTTATTAACCATTACTCGCAGTTGTCTCCTCGCTTGTTCAATTGAGTCAACATCTGGAAATAAACCTAGCCCCATTCCATAGCAAACCAATTCCTCCAAAGGAATTTTATAATCTTCAGGAAACAATGAACACAACAAAAAACATAACTTGGTTTTTTTACCTTCCAAATAATCATAGCTGACCTTGAGAATAGCATATACATCCTCATCAACCTCAATGTCGTTACGTATATCTACAAGTCTTGACTTTCTTAATTTCTCAAACACAAGTGTCCATTCATCAATGCCCTTTTCTTTTAAAGCACTCCCGATGATTACAATTGCTAATGGCAATCCCTTGCATTCTTTAGCAACTTTAACCGCTAGATCATTCAATGGATGCGATGCATTGTCAGCTATACCTGCATGCTTTTTAAGTAAAGCAAATCCTTCATCGTCATTCAGTTCATTCAGAAAAATTTGCGACTTACACCCCATACTAATACATACTTCTCGCCTGCGAGTTGTTAGAAGGATTTTGCAACCTTTGAGATCATCGCCAAAAGGAATTCCTATCTTAGATTTCAAGTGAAATTTTTTCCACACATCATCTAAGATTATGAGGATCTTCTTTTTTGTCTCCACAAATCTCAAATGCAAACACTTTGCTCTTTCTTCTTCGCCTTCCTCCTCCAATTTCATGCCTAATTTCTTTGCAAGGATACCTTGAATATTTTTGAAGTCTGGAGCTTGGGATACAACAATGTCCACAACCTCATCAAAAATTTCCTCTTCTTTGACTTTCTTACCCACTACTTTTGCTAAGGTTGTCTTACCCGCTCCGCCCATCCCATACAATCCAACTAGATGGGTTTGATCACTTTTTAGTGCCTCAATAATCTGATGAAAAACAAGTTCCGCAGACTTGAAAAGTTGAAAATCTTTTGGGGCTGAAAATTCTATCCCTGGTAATGTAGCAGGACGGGAAACTTTGTTGAATTTGCAACTTTCCTGTAGTTTAAGCATAATACATCTTTTACGTTCTACTTTCCTGCTCAACTGATATTGCCAACACCAATTGGGACACCGCCCACAAAGACTTGTTTTATTTTCTTCTATTTCTTCTTTTAACTTTTGAACATCTTTAACAACTTTGTCCACATCTTTTAGCCACTTTTGCACCTCTTTCTTAATCACCTCAATATTGTTTGTTGCACTTTCAACATCTTGTTGCACACAGTTACATGTGGATTCTAAATTTTGATATTCTTCTATAAAATCTTTGACAATGCTCTTGAAACAAAATAAATAACGAACATGACGTTTGATTAACTTCAACAAGTTTTCTTCAACCTCCAATACAATGGGTTCCACAAAAGGTGTTGCTATTTCCATCCTGTATGATATCAGAAATTGATTATTAGTATGATATCAAACAAAGAAAAACTATTGAAAAGGGGTGAATGAGAAATTGCAACACCTTTCTCTTTAGGTAATTGTGAAATGACAGACTTTGAATGAAAACCAATGAGGCACAAGCTCCCAGCTTGTCCTAGCCTTAGCTGCAAGAAGTAAAGAAAGGAAATAAGATCAAAATAAGTTGTAGAAGAAAAAAAAGACGCGGATGTGAATAAGATTCTTTATGGGAAGCAATATATTGTTAAGTGTTATAATTGGGTACTAGACTAATAGTTGTCAGTGTCGTGGCTTTAATTTAATAATATTTGATTGTAATTAATATGCGACTCACAATTAGCATTAAAATTTAAGTTAAAATATCCTTGCCTTTTAATTTAATCTCATGTGTGAACCTAAAAGAACAAAGACTGGAAGGTGGTCTTTCGTAAATTAAAGGTGGAAAACAATGTTCAGTTTTAATTTGCTTGTTTTTTATTAGTCCGCATTTGAGAATTTTCATATATTTTAGAAAACTTTTCTTAATGAGGTCTGTTGGTTAAAAAAAAAATGTAGTATACAGAAAATTATTTATCTTATTTCTTTCTAAGAATAAAATTAAAAATAACCAAACTGTTTTGATGACTAGAATAAAATAGAAAATAAATTGATTTGAGAGATCTTAGTTGAAAGATTTCCAAAAATTGGATATTTTTTATGTTCAGCCCTTAAAATTAATTATGAAATTTTTTTAATTAGTTATTAATGAAGGTAATTTGTTTCAGAATATAATGTAAAAGCTATGTGTATTTGATAGTAATATAAGGGTGAATTAGTAATTTAATTTGGATCTTTATTATCACTATTTTCATATTCAAATTTAAGTAACAATAATAGAGAATGTAAATATAAGATTACAGCTATAATAATAAAATTTTGTTTCACTATTCTATCCTATCTTATTCTTATCCTACCCAAAATATATATTTGTTTCAATATTCTCAAAATCCAATCCTTTTCTATTCAACTCAAAATATTTATATTTTTTGATCCTCTAGATTTATTAATTTAACCAGACAAAAACACCCCCACCCACCCACATATTCTTAGCAGCGGGCCACCACTGCTGAAAGGTGGCCGGAATTTGCCAGAATGGCATACAACCTACTGTATGTGGCTGTCATGCATCGATCTAGCATTTTCCAGCCAGATTGGTGCACAACCGGCCAGATCTGGTCATCCTTTGGCAATAGTGGCCGGATGCCAACATTTAATGGGTGTGTGACGGTGTTTTTGTTAATTTTTAGCGTTTTATTGTAAGAGGTGTTTAGCTAAATTAATAAATATAGGGGTGTTTTTGCCCATTTTCAAATCATATTCTCGTAATAGCAACCGGGCTCAACTTTTTCAAAAATATTACTCAAAATACTGTACCAAACACACCCTAATGAATGATATATGTAAATAATGTGATATTTTTTAAAATTCAAAATTTCAAAGTCTATTTTTTTTTTTTTTATATTCATTAGTAAAATTGCAAAATGCATTATTTAAGATTATAGTTAATATATAAATCTTATAGATTAAAGAGATTTTTTTTTTTTAAATAAGGTCTTCGTAATAATTAATTTAATAAGAAAGAAATAATAGTAATGACAATAACTTTAGATTTAACATATTGTAAATAATTAAAAGATTGCCAAAGAATTTGGAGGACAAAATGGTATGCGAAAGTGATAAGTATATATAGTAAATCTGAAGAAAAATACAATAATAAATACTCATTAGATTAAATTAAATCTTTTAATTCATGAGTATAAATAACATTTTATAAAACCAAATTAATTTTTTTTTCTTTCTCAAGTTTTTGGGTAAATAAAAAAAAAATAGTAAATAGACAATATTCATATAAGATGTGATCAAAATTTTGTATTTATTATTATATATTTGTAAAGCAATGGGTCTCGTTTTCTATAGAAATATCAGACAAAATGACGTGATTGAAGAATGACTATTAGAATTTATACCTAAAGCGAATGAAATAGAAAAGAAAAGAAAAAATGTTGCTTACTTTCTTGAGTAGAGAGATGACTTCAATAACTTCTTGTAACTTCACTAGATAGATATTGCCACAAAATTCTCAAACAAGCTGCAAATGATAGACAACAAACTAGCTAATCAAAATTATGAATAAAGAATCTCAATCGGCTATTGGGGTGTTAGCCCAAACAAGTGTTTATATATCTTATCTCATCCTTAATCTTTTAATTTTCCTTTTCTTTCTTAGAAATATAAGTTAAATATTTGAAAGTAGAATAATTAACATATCTAGCTTAGCAAAAACCAGAAGACAAATAGTAATAAAAGTAAATAACAGAGTTCATAAATCTTAAGAAATCATACCTAAATATTGGAAGGTTGTACCCTAGAAAAAGGCACCTCACTTTGAGACTTGAAACTTTTGTTACCTGCTCCGAGCATGAAAACGAGTGAACATACACATTAATGACACATAGGAACATTTAAAGAAATATTCGATATACAATTCTTGGTAATAGTGAAAGAATAATATGTATATATTCTTCTATAATAAATTATTTGTATTTATATGTCAATAGTACAATACAAAATAGGATGAATATGCTATATATCTTGAAAACTCACCTCAGCAATAGATACCAATGTTCATATATTTGCAAAATCCCTATCATTTACAAGCTTGAGAATGTGAGCTCACAATTTGCAAAGCCTAGCTTCATAACCAAATAAAAAGACACATTTTAGTCCAAGCTCTGATAGATCAACGTTACAAATTCTTATCCTTTAACTAATTTGTACATTAGAATTGGTACAACTAGAACTGTAATTGTGGCATGTCCTTGATCTTTAAAAGTTTAATTTCTTGGGTGCACTTGCTTCAATTATTGGTTCAGAGGTGGGTTTAAAAGCATGGCCTTGTTCAATTATATATGAATGGTACACATGTTGGGATAATTTCTAATCACTGAGTGATATAAAGCTGCTAAGCTCCATTAAAAAAAAACATAACTAAAAAATCAATTATTATTAAAATATAATGGAAAAGCATAAAAGTTAATTTTCATACCTTTGTGTGTAAGCAAAATACATCCAGTATGAAAGCTGCCGATGAGAACTCCACTTCACTATCCCTTAAACATATACAATTTCAAGTGAAATATACCTCACACACAATCAAAACTAATAACACCCAACTGATTTACTTTTCCCTACCTTCAATTTTATTAGATTGCCTAATAAACGAAATCACTGAAATCGATAAAATATTGAGGTTGATAAAGGTAAAATCAGAAAGATAAACAATAGCAAAAGTAAGTATTCTAATGAGAAATCAATTCTCCAGATGATGTTCAAAGATTATTAAGTAATCATATTGAAACATGAAAATTAACTTCAGATCTTTAGATATTTGCAAAATCTCTTATTTTTTTGATTTGACGAAGACGAATAAAATGGAGAATTATTGATATAAGGTATACTTGAAAGATCTCCAAAAATTTGATTTTTTTTTTTCAGCCCTTAAAAGAGTGGTAAAAGAAGTTGTTTTCGCTATAGTAAGCAAATGTCATAAGAGAGCTAATTCTAAAGCAAATGTTACAATTTAATTTTAACTTTATGTATTAGGAATTATGTAAATTAACGTTTGAAACCATTAAAATATCATAAAAGAGTTCAATGTGTGAAGCAATACCTTGTCTTGAAGAAGCAAGAACTAGACTTGAAAAATAATGAACTACCTTATTGATTTGAAGATTAAAAAAGGGTCAGATTTTGTATTGACAGATATGCCCAAAAAATAAATTTAATGATTTTCTTTAAAACTGATTTTTAATCCAAAAATCTTACTATTTTTACACCAAATCACTACAGTAACACTTAATTATATAGTAATGCTTATCTAAAGCAAATGAAATAGAAAAGAAAAGAAAAACGTTGCTTACTTTGAATAGTTTCTAGAGTAAAGAGATGGCTTCAATAATTCTTAGAACTTCACTAGATAAATATCGCCACACAATCTAAAACAAGCTGCAAATCATAAACAAGAAGTTATCTCATCAAAACTTTAAGAATAATGAATCTCAATCGGCCATTGAGGTGTGAGCAGAAACAAGTGTTTATATATCTTATCATGTACTTAATCTTTTAGGTTTCCCTTTTTTTTTTTTTCTCTCAGAAATGTAAATTAAAATAATTGAAAGTGAAGGAATGATTAACATATTTAGTCTGCCACAAATCAAAAGACAAAACTCTCGAAGCTTATGCTATTCAAGCGGTAATTATTTTATTCTATATTTTTGGAAGTGGTAGACAATAAGTAAGCATTCTAAAATACGATGATGATATATATCTTGAAAGCTCACCTCAGCAGTAGACACTAATATTCAGATATTTGCGAGAACTCTATCACTTCCGAGCTTGAGAAGGTGTGGTCACAGTTTGCAAAGCCTAGCTTCATTATGAAGCAAAGGAAGTGAGAACACACATTTTAATTCAAACTCTGATAGATCAACATTACAATTTCTTATTCTTTGATTAATTTGAATATTTGAGTTGGTATAACTAGAGCATTATAATTGGTACACTTAATTCTATTATTGGTTTCAAAGGTGGTTTTAAAGTATGGCCTGTTTTTTAAGCAATCTTTTTATATGTTGAGATGAGATGCTAAACTCCATTAAAACAACATAATTAAAGAATAAATTATTGTTAAGATATATTTAAAAACATTAAAGTTAGTATTCATACCTATACCTGGTGTTTAAGCAAAATATAATACATCTATGGAAAGCTACTGATGAGAATTCCATTTGACTACCCCTTAAAAGATATGTATTTCAAATCCCCAAACAATGTCAAATTCAATAATAACATCATCATTTCGAAATACTTTATCGTGCCTTTCATTTTTTATTTTTTTGGTTAGGGATGCGAATTAAATGAAATTATAGAAAGAAATCAAAATCCGGTAAAATATGAAGTTGATAAGGGCAAAATTAGAATATAAACAGTAGCAAAAGATAGTATTTTGACAGATAATTAATCAAATTTTCTAGATGATGTCCAAATATTCACAAGCACAAGCTCCCATTATTAAGTGAAAATCAAATTCTAATGAAATAAAAAAATTATAAAAAACCCTATTTATAGGGTGATCCATATATATAAAAAAACCTATTTATCTTTGCAGAATAAAAAAATAAAAAAATAAAATTTTAATTTCAAATTTCAAATTTCATTTAATTCTCTCTCTCATATCATTAAGTAAAAATCATATCCCAATGACATATTTTCAAAACATTGGGTTTGTTACCAATATTTTAATTTAATTATATATTAAGAGTTATTATAAAGTTGACTTACACCAACAATTATAATGAAGATATTTGTGATAAAAATTCAATTTCAAATAAAGTCTATTTTTCATTACTGAAAAAGCAGTTGCTATGAGATGCATAGTTCGTGGTGATTAGCCATGGTTTCTTTAATATTCTTTTTTTAAAGAATTAAATTTTTTACTTTAATGTAATTGTCATTTCAAATACATCTAATTGTAATTTCAAATCAATTGTAGGACATAGAATTTAAAATAAGATATTATAAGATTAATTTTAGTGTGCACTTAAAGTTAATTGCCCGGACTTGAAATTTAAAACAATATATTATATGATTTTATTGTACAGACTTAAAGTTAATACGGTCAGGTCTATACAATAGATTCAAAAGTTAATGTTTATAGAACCAAAGTTTTTACTTTAATCTAACTGTCATTTCAATTGTCAATACTTAGAATTTAAAATGAAATATTATATGCTTTTAGTGTCCTGACTCTAAACTTAAAAGGGTGATATAGATAAAACAAAAATTAATTTTAAATTTGACTCATACCAACAATTATAAATTTAATTATAATTGACAAAACAACGCTTCTCAAATAAACACTTTAGTCAATATCTAAACTATTGTAATTGGCTAAACATCCAAGCTAACTCAACACAATTTGTACCTTCGTATGAAAACGTGTTGCAAACGATTCTTACACTTGCAATAAGGATTACACTTCAACTTTGGGTGATAAAGGTCAAACAGTTCTTACACTTGCAATAAGGATTATTTATTTGATTTCTTTTTAAGAATAAAATTAAAAATAACCCAATTGTTTTGATGACTAAAATAAAATTAGAAAATAAATTGATTTGAGAGATTGTACTTGAAAGATTTCCAATAATTGGATATTTTTTACGTTCAGCCCTTAAAATTAATTATGAAAACTTTTTTAATTAATTATTAATGAAGGTAATTTGTTTCAGAATATAATGTAAAAGCTATGTGTATTTGATAGTAATATAAGGGTGAATTAGTAATTTAATTTGGATCTTTATTATCATTACTTTCATATTCAAAATTAAGTAACAATTTTTAACTTTTTTTAATTCAGAGAAAACAAATAACCTAAACACCGAAATTGTTTAGACATAAATGATAAGTGGTGAAAACAAATACATTTATTAATATATGTTGTGCTAATACCCTTTTACTGTTAAAACTAACGTCTGAAAGTCTGATGGGTGAGACAATATAGTTTTTAAAAGTTTATGAGTTAAGGTATAACATATGAAAATAACAGTCAACGTCTCTCTCCTCCTTTTGCAGTTAAAATATGAAAATTACTTGGATATGTAGATCGACTACACAGCATCATTATGGTATCAATTTTGTTGTCAGATTCTCTCCAACAAAGGAAGCCGGTTGCCGGCAGTGGGTCACCAGCAACCAACTGGCAATTCTAAAGATTCACCAATCATAATTTTTTTTTAAAATAATTATTAATGAAGGTAATTTATTTGTGTATTTAATAGTAATATAAGGGTGAATTAGTAATTCTATTTGGATCTTTATTTATCATTATTTTCATATTCAAATTTAAACAATCATATTGAAACGGGAAAATTTTAACCTCGAAATTCACCTGACCTGGTAGCTTTAGATCTTCATAAATTTGCAAAATCTGAATCACCTATGAGCATAAATGAAGATTAATGAACATATAGATATACATAAAACTTTCCAGATCTAAAGATCATTAATTTAAAACCAAAAAGTAATTCAGTAGATCACAAATGAAGATACAAAGAGCCAGGAATGACCTTCTTTTCTGTACGCTAATATATCCTTAAATATATGAAGCAAAAGCAAATACTTTCTCCAGAGAATCAGATGCTGGTAGAGTCCTGCTGTAAGTAAAATAACGACAACAATCTTCATATATTTTCAAAATCTCTTAACACATAAGAGTATATTACAAGATCTGAAAAGTGATTCATTACCTCAACACCAACATAGACTTTCAGTTGACTATCCCTTGGCTCACAGATATTAGTATCAAATATTATCTTCAGAGAATCAAATAATAGTAAAGTAGTGCTGCAAGTAGATAATAACATAAACCAGCAGATCAAAACATAAGCTAAAAATCTCAACCAACAAAAAGCAGAAGATAATTAAGCAGTAGCAAAAGCAAATTTTTGTTTACGTTAAAAGATGGTACCGAATGGGTTGATGGATCAATGTTATCGTGAGTTGAAACTTGCCTTGTAACTTTAGATCACACAAAACTGAGTTGCAGATAGAGATAAATGATTTTGAAACTCGCCTTGTAGCTTTAGATAGCACAAAACAGTGTTGCTGAAAGAGATAAATGAGAATGTGTAACTTGCAGAATACTCTGACTCGAGACTAAAGAGCAAATTAAGAAAGCATTGAGTGAATAACAAATTCCCCCCAAGGTTTGTTGTATTTACATTTTCCCACCCGCAAAACCTTGAGAAAACAATTTCCCAGCTACTGTCAAATGTCAATCTCTGTCCATGGCATCTGTTATTTGATGAGGGTAAAGTTACAAAAAGACTATTTACTCTTCACTATTTACTTTATAATTTTTAACAAAGTTGAATAACATTTTTCCAGTCAGACTTAATTAAATGTAATTTTTTACCCCTAATTTGGTTTATATTAATAAATAAATTGAATAAAAATTGGTATTCAGAAAATTTACAATTTTGGTAAGCGAGATGCCATCGGCTGGTCGTCGAATATATTTTTGTCTTATTAAGAGGAGAAAGTAATAGTTAGCGCTTCTCTCTCCAATTTTTGAGGTTAAAATATGAATTTTTAACCGATGAAAATTACTAGGATGTGTAGATCATCTTTGGAGCATCATTTCGATATCAATTTTGTTGTTGGATTCTATAACAGAATTCACTTTCATTGTTGATACCGAGTAACCAACGATTCTAAATATTCACCAATTATGAAATTTTTTAGTTAATTATTAATAAAAATAATTTATTTCAGAATATAATGTAAAAACTATGTGTATTTAATAGTAACATAAGGGCGAATTAGTAATATAATTTGGATCTTTATTATCATTATTTTCGTATTAAAATTTAAGTAACAATTATTAACTTTTCTTAATTCAGAAAAAACAAATAACCTAAACACTGAAATTGTTTAGACATAAGTGATAAGCGGTGAAAACAAATACATTTATTAACATATATTGTGCGAACCAACGAGAATGTCTTTTTACCAATGAAACTAACGTCTGATGGGTGAGAAAATATATTTTTCAAAGTTTATGAGTGAGAAAATATTTCCAGTAAACTTTGGGTGCAAAATTCGTTCACTCAGAAAGCATTATATTTCAATTCCTCTCGACCACATTTGTTCTGCTATTTGTAAGTGGAAATAGTGACCCAGACCCACCATGTCTGTAGAGAATTGACTTATCAAACAAAAAGACGACAGAAATTTAATGCATGAAAACACCCTAGCTAGAAGCTATTAATTTTCCCCTATTTTTTCTTTAGCGAATGGTCCCTATGTCTGCCACGATTAGATGCACCAACTACCATCTCTCCAGTAATTCAATAATACAATTCACTTTTACCGTGTCATTTTATTCAATTCTACAAACTTATATCAAATGATATGGTAATTTTACGTATAAGGGTTAATTTTATTTCTCTCTTATGAGATAATTTAGTATTAAATTTATCCATTTTATTTAAAAAGTATTAAAAATACTTGTAATAAAACTTTTTTTATAATTTTGTAAAGAATGTTTGATATTTTTAACGATAAGAAAAAAAAAAAAGGAAATTGATAAAGATTGAGTTATGTGAAGGAGAGGAGCCTGAGGAAATGTTAGACATAATGCAGATAAAAAAGAAAGGACAGGGACAATGGAAGAACATGTAAAGCTCGGATTGGCCACGAAAACTGAAATCCCACCGTTGGTGGATTCCATTTTGTTTTACCCATTGTCGATATCTATTATACCATATTACCCAATCCAATCAAATCAAGTGAAATATATATATATATATATATATATATATATATATATATATATATATATATATATATATATATATGTGTGTGTGTGTGTGTGAGAGTGTGTGTGTGTGTTTGTGTGTTTAATCCTCACTATTCAATTCAAAATCTAATTATATTTTATTTAATTTAAAACATTCAATAATTATCTTTCTCAATAAAAATTTATAAATTAACAAAAACATATCTATTATACCATATTATCCAATCCAATCAAATCAAGTGAAATATATATATATATAGTGTGTGTGTGTATGTGTGTGTGTTTAATCCTCACTATTCAATTCAAAATCAAATTATATTTTATTTAATTCAAAACATTCCATAATTATCTTTCTTAATAAAAATTTATAAATTAACAAAAACACTCATACTCACCAAACTAATTATCGACAACCTATCACCACTATCGAATGGTGGCTGAAAGTCATCGGAATGACGTACAACCGTTTGGATCTCGTCGATCGTGAGTCGATCTAGTCATTTCTGGTTAGATCTATGACCAAAGATCTAGCCATCGACAGCTAGATCTGACCATTGACGATGGACATATCTTGCCGATGTTGATGGCCAAATGATAGCCAGAAATTTGGTCATCAATGATGGCCACGATAGCTGTCATCAACGACCAGATCTTTGGCCATAGATCTGGCTATTTTCAACCATTTCGACACACGACCGACTAGATCCAGTTGATCGTGCATCATTTTAACGACTTTTAATCATTGTCTGACAGTGGTGGGTGGCTATCGATAATTAGTTGGATGGGTGGGAGTGTTTTTATTGATTTATAAACTTTTATTGTTTGGAGGGGTGTTTAGTAAATTAACAAATGTATGAGGTTAAAAAATAATCTAAATATTTTCAAAAAATGTATCAAACACATTTTTAAAATTCTATCATGTTTGATTAAATCATATTCAAAATAGAATACTATTCTAAAAAATTAAAAAAAAGGAGCCTGCATCTTCGAAAATTCAGTCAATTGGCAAAAGAGAACATCAACCATTCTGTTACTTCTCTATTGTCTAACAAGCAATCAAATTCAGTTCATAAAGCACCTGAAAAATTATATAGTATAAGTATAATTGGCAACCATTTTGGTCAATGGGCCTCCTTTTGTTTGCTTGGGTTGTTACGGCACATGGGATCATGCTTAATTTACAACTTCTCCCTTCTTTCCTAAATAATATATAATTGTTTGTTAAAGTAAATTAATTGTTACTAATTACAGTACATTTCTTTTTAATTATTTGTTAGGTTTATTCATTCAAATCCTCTATTCCGATTATATAGATCCCATAACCTTTTCTTTTATTACCAAAAGTTTTGAAATAATATTATGACCGATGATCATTTATCCTTCATGTCAAAATTAACATAATTGCTCTTAATGGAAATGAATAACACAAAAATACTTGAAATGTGGTTTCCATCTAACATAGTCTAGCATGTTTTAATTAGACAAGTAAACGATGTTTCTTCACCTAAGGTTTGCCTTAATAACACTTTCCCACATAAAAAGTTTCAAAATACTACTTTTCCACCCAAAGTTAATCCTGTCATCTTTTTACAAAACCCATCTCACTTTAGCACTTGATTTATTGCTAATTGCCTGCCATCGTAAATTTAGGATTTCTTATTTTTAGCTGATTTCTTGCTGATTCTAATAGTAAATATTCAATCGATCACCGCCTTCGATCCATCGACCTCTACTCTATAAAAACCCTCTTACCTTGGCTTTTAGTAACTTTTCGAATGTAAAGTGGGAAAGTGAAGTATATTTAGGGTATTAATAGAATATAAATGTTGGGTGAGAAAGTGGTATTTTAAAACTCTTTTGGTGGAAAAGTGTCAGCTCAAGCAAACCTTGGGTGGGAAAAAGTTGTTTACTCTAACTAGACTATCAAAGGATAATATTAAATGCTAGTTTTGTTAGTTTTATTCATTTAAATCCTCTATTTGGATTATATAGATCTCATTAGTCATAACCGTATTTGATTATCAAAAGTTTTGAAATAATAATATAACCGATGACTACTTATCCTTCATGTAAAAATAGTGATGTTAGAAGTGTGATTCTAGTAACAATAGGCTAACGATTGTTAAGTTTGTGACTGTAGGGATAAACAAATAATTAAATTTAATTATTAATAAATATTACGTAAAAATAATTAAAATTTTAATAAATTATTTTTAGGGTTAAAATAGAGAAAAATTTTAAACACGAGAAAGTGGGCATTTTTCGCATACGAAACTAAATGCCCCTAGAATGGGCATTCTTTCCACCTACCGCTTTTTAAGGGAAAGGGGGTTTACAGAAAATATGGGGATTTACAGAAATAACTGTAGAAACTAGAAACTAATCTAAAAAAATATGAATTATGTTGCATTATGTTTATGTCAAGTTGTCAAGGCTTCAAGTAGACAAGCTAGGGCAAAAGAATAGGGTTGGCAATTTCCGAGGATGGGCCCAGAACCTTCATCTCCAGCACTGTCCCCAGCAAGTATACCTAAGAGAGGGTTTTTTCTATCATTGTCACTCAAGAAATGGAACCATATTGATCTGGTGTACTGTAAAAAGCCTTCAACCCTTTGGTTATTAGGCTTCAACCTTCAAAGTCCGAAGTCCCAATGGGTTTTAAGTCTTTAACAACCACATTTGAGCCCAAGCTACAACTTGTGTGAAAGCCCTCAATCTTTACCTGAAGTAGGCAAAACTACAAAGACCAAAATATTTGAGGTAGGTTTGGACTTTGGAGCTTATAAATGCACACAGTCGTGTAATTCACTAGACCATATTCTTTTTTGAGATATTCTCATATATATCATTATTTTAATTTTTATTCTCAAAATGTCAATATTTTGTTTTAAAGACATATTTTTATCAAATCACACGATTTAACATAATTGCTCTTAATGAAAAATAACAAGACAAAAATAATTGAAATGTACTAAATTATCAAGTTTAACACCATTTAACATAGTATTCCATACTTTAATTAGATTGTCAAACTATACTATTAAAAATGATATACTTTTGAGTTTTATACAATTTAACATAGTATAACGTTACATATTAGGAACATATCATTTGTTATTTCATTTAAGATATAATTGCTAATCATTAGATTTTACAACTTACATTTATCCTCTAGATAAAGCATGTATATTTTAAAAAATTACGATTATTGAGTTGGTTATATATGTCCAAACCCCTTTTTCTAAAAGAAATTTGTAAAGTACTACTTAGGAACTTATTATTTAAGAGTTGAATTGCCTATGATAAACTTGGTGAAACTAAATAATTTTTCTCTACTAGAATAGCCGAAGTGTCGAAGCCCTTGATGGGTACGTAATAGTAGATTTCATTGTTTTATGTAGTCATAAAAGAGATCTCAAAACCCCTTGATGGGTAAACTTTCTTGTATATGGCGAAAACTGTAGCATGAGATCTGGATGGAAGACTCTGAAGGGAACTCAACAATTTCATCTTCCTTGCCCATTTTCAATGCCTGCGGAACCAATTAATTGAAGCATATGAAATCAGAATATAATAATAAGCTTTTTATGACATTATAGAAAACAAGAAGTAGAAGTGAAAAAATTTCTCTTCTCTTGTAACATAATGTCCTGTTTCTTGAAAAGCAGGGGGAAGTAACAATGTCTTGGAAAGAGGATACTGATTGCTGCTCATGGGACCGAGTCACTTGAGATACTTTAACCGGTCATGTGATTGGCGTCGACCTTAGTTGTGCCTGGTAACTTCTCCTCCCAACAGTAGCCTCTTTTCCATTACCTACAGAGGTTCAATCTAGCTTATAGTGATTTCAATCTCTCTCAAATTCTTAACTCAAACTTTACTGTTAAAATTCCAACTGAGATCTCCCACTTGTCTAATATGGTTTCTCTGTATATATTTCCTTCATGAGACTTGAATCAGCTGTATGGGAAGAATTAGTTTATTATTTTACTAAGTTGACTGAACTTGTTCTTGATAATGTGAGCATGTCTGCATTAGTACCTTCTTCCTTAACCATCTATCTTCTCTGATTTCTGGTTTGAGCCATACAGAATCTTAGTTTACGGCCTAACCTCAATTTGACAGGTAACTGATCTATCATTGGGTCAAATTATTTTGACCAGCTCTCTTGTTTAACTCTTTCCGAAAATAATTTCATCCGTTGATTTTCCTGATTCTTTCGTCAACTCACAGCAACTTTATTATGTGGACTTCTCAAAAATCTCTCTCAATGGGCTTATGTTGGGCCTGCTCCGTTCGGTGGTGAAGATGGCGTAGCCAAGTGCCCATGTTTTTGCTAAGGAGTTTTGGGCCGGTTTTTGAGTGGGCCTTTTTTTGTTAAGGTTAGGTTTTCTTTCCTTTCTTGGTCTTTTGTAGTTGCCTTGGGCCTGTCCAAGGTTGTCAGCTTGGTGGAGAGTCCTTATTTATGGACTGTATTTTTTTATTCTTTTCTATACAATTTCTGAGTTTAAAAAGTAACTTTTTAAGTTGTGACTTGAAATCTTTTGTAACCTTACAAGAATGCAACCATCTTTACTGAAATTTCATTCGGATGATCATGATGAACATTACTTTATTTAAATTTCTTTATTAATAAGATAGGCAAAAGCTTTGGGGAAAAATTTGATTTTGTTTTGGAAATCTGCAGCTAGATTTATTATATGTTAGGAGCTGCTTTGTTTTATGTTCCTAAATTAAGATTGTATTACAATAATCAAACGATCATACTTAATGCATTCATGATTCATGAATGAAGTTTTACAATAATCAAGGGGCTTATTTTGTTTGAACTTAAGAACCAATATAAAAGTTGGTTTTGGTTAGAGAGAATATTATGAAGATGCATAATT
The DNA here is from genome assembly GCA_026225825.1 of Pistacia integerrima. Taxonomy (NCBI): domain Eukaryota; kingdom Viridiplantae; phylum Streptophyta; class Magnoliopsida; order Sapindales; family Anacardiaceae; genus Pistacia; species Pistacia integerrima. The sequence goes on along the minus strand of CM047738.1, from coordinate 5,416,972 downwards.
AAACCATTTTTTTTCAGCTTTATTATTTTTTTTTTTACTATTTTAAGGTCAACACAGTTAGCATATATAAGAAATAACCTTCTGGCCAATGACCCCAATTTGGCATACTCCACAACGCAAAGTGAAGTTGGCAGTGTCCGTGCTGATGTTCTCTGCAACAACTTCACTGGCCATGTCCTTGAACTTCATCTAAGAAATCCTGTTGAAGCAATCCTTCTTCATTCCAAAAGAGCTCGTGATGATGTTGAAGCTTTTACGAGGTCAATGTTGATTGGTAAGATAAATACCTCCTTGGTTGAATTAAAACAATCTGATGTCCAAGTGCTAACGTCTTATTCCTTTGTCTTTGGGAGAACTTTCATATCTGGAAACTCTAGATCTTTCCACTAACAAATTGAGTTTCTGAACTTGATCTTTCCAACAATAACTTTTCAGGATCCATTATGCACTTTTTATCTTCTGGGTTGAATCAATCAAAAGGAGTTCTTAACCTAGAAAATAATTTTCTACTTTCCCTTCACAAGATCTCTTATAAATTTATTTTTTAACATAATTATATCCCTTCACAAGATTTAATGGCTTATTTTAACTTTGATGATAACAACTTGATATCTGATTTTAATTGCTAAATTAACGACTTCTCCCTTTTCTGTTGTCTAACAAGGAATCAAACTCAGTTCATAAAGCACTTGAAAAATTATATAGTATTTGTATTTTCAATTTTATGGAAGCTAAAAAAGAAAAAAAAAATGGTTTATCCATAAAAATTTGATCGAATATCCATCTGGGCACGTCCAATATTGGTGTTGATTCTCTTTGTGAAGAACAAGAAGTGAAGCAAGCACTAGAACCATTCATGGAGAAAGCAAGGAATGCACAAAAGAGCTCCCTTCTTTCCTAAATAATATATAATTGTTTCTTTTTAATTATTTGTTAGTTTTTATTCATTTAAATCCTTGGATTAAATAGATCCCATAACTTTTTTTATTACCAAAAGTTTTAAAATAATAATACGACTAGTGACCACGTGTCCTTTATGTGAAAACAGTGATGTTAGAAGTGTGATTTTAGTAATGATGATAAACTAGCAATTGTCATGGTTGTAATTGTAGGGATAAATCAATAATTTAATTTAAATATTAAATAAAAATAATTAAAATTTTAATAAATTATTTTTAGGGTTAAAGTAGGGAAAATTTTGAAACAAGGGAAACTGTGCATTTTTTGCATACGAAACTAAAAAAAAACTATATTAACAACCCTCGCTTATAAACTTTCTCTCACAACTCTGACGTGAGAACTCGCAATTGGTTAATTCACAAAAGATCCCACATAGGTCCTACATGGGTCCCATTAATTAATTGTAAACTACCACGTCAGAGATATGAGAGAAAATTTGTGAAAAAATGTTGTTGGTATTGTATTACTGCGAAACTAAATGCCCCTAGAATGACATTCTTTCCAACTATCGCTTTTTAAAGGAAAGACGGTTTACAGAAATAACTGTAGAAACTAGAAACTAATCTCAAAAAATATGAATTATGTTGCATTATGTTTATGTCAACCTTCAAGTTGACAAGGAAGGGCAAAAGAATAGGGTTGGCAATTTTCAAGGAGGGGCACAGAACTCATCTCTAGCGTTGTCCTCAGCGAGTATCCCTAAGAGGGTTTTTCTATCATCGTCATTCAACAAAATGGAACCTTTGGTTATTAGGCTTCAACCTTCTAAGTCCGAAGTCCCACTAGGTTTTAAGTCTTTAACAACCACATTTGAGAAAATAATTCTTGTAATTTATTAAGTTATAACCTCCTCATAATAATAAATTTAGTTGATCCCAACATTATGACTATAGAGAGTTTTTACTATTATGTTATGCTACTAGAGTCTTTGATTGTCAATATTATTATGTTATGCTACTAAAAGTCTTTACCTAATCACCTATATTATAATTGGTTTATCTAAAAATATATCTTATTAGATAGTTGTATGAATGATATGATACACTAATGACTTATCCACTAGAAGATTTTTTGAATGATATGATGCACCAATAACTTAAAATTCTTTCTCAAATATTTTCAAGTTTCAGATTTTATAGTTTAGCTTTTCAGATGTTTTATTTCAATTTCATATTATTTTATTATAAAACTTTCAGATTTTTCAATTTACATAACTTTTTTATTTCTTTTTTTCATATTATTTTGTTTTTATTTTTTTTTAGAAAATTTAAATCATTTTTAATTCCAATTTTGTGTTAAAAACATGCAGTTGATTGTTAGAGAAAAAGAAAAAGAAAAAAAAAAGGATGAGGCCATGAGGGGCAGATAAGTGACAATTTATTGAAATGTGAAGCGAGGTCCTAGATGGTTTCTTATACAATGATGGTATAAGGATAATTTAAGGAAACTTCAGGGGAGGTAAGTGATAATACTCTATTTTTCTTCCGCCTCTATATTCAACTTCAATGGTGAGTACTTCAGTTATCCCCCAGGAGATGTAAAGTCGATGATGTTCTCTTCTTTTTACATTTAGTTTGAGCGTCTCTTTCCATATTAATCCTATTGCTCTTTCCTTGGACTAATCTCTCGAGTTGTCTTGTAATTAATACACTTGGCATGCAAAATACAATCACACCATTGTTTGTGATCTCCTCTGATAGAATCCCCATCTTGCATAAAACAAATCAAAGCATGAATGATCCCCTTCTCTTGTAACATGATGCCCCTGTTTCTTGGAAAGCATGGGAAGTAAAAATGTCTTGGCTTGGCAGGGATATTCTCTTTTTGGGCTTGAAGTGTTTGATTTGTGTATAGTCTCTTTTAGCCTTTTTGTGCAGGTCGGTTTTTGACTGGGCCTTTTTGTAAAGGATAGGTTTTCTTTCCTTTCTTGTTCTTTTGTGGTTGCCTTGGGCCTGTCCAAGGTTGTTAGCTTGATGGGGAGACCTCATTTATGGACTGTACTTTTTTATTCTTTTCTGTACAAATAATAATAATAATAATAATAATAATTTTCTCTCAATGGGAGAATCCCATTGTGGTTATTCGTTATTTCGCTCTAACATCATTGACATTCATGGACCTCAGTTTTTCTAACATTACTTTATTTAACTTTATTTATTACTTTATTAATAATCTTACTTGTCTGACAGGAAATTAATAATCAATACACGATAACTAAAGTTTCTTTGAGATATAAATTGGCAAGCCAAACCATACATGTAGAAAACTTCAACAGTATTAAGGTTTAAGATACCAAAAATTAGTGAAGTATACAAAACACTTGATATGGAAAACAAAACAATGCCCACTGATAGCCTTAGTCCTTGGAGAAAACGTTTTCTACAAATCAACTACATTTCAAACATATATGAGAGACACTACTGTATTCACACAACTCTTTTCTTGTATTCCCACGCATGCATGGAAACTGAAGCCCAAGCTCATCAACTTCAATTAAGGGCCGGTCAATGGTTAGTTAACTCGGTCCGTAATTAGTTGAATGGGAGAGAATGTCACAGATCCCATATCAGAAGCACATTTAAAAAGTCTTGGGCTTATAAGAGGGGAGCCCTTCCACCTAATATGTTAGTCTTTTGGGTGTAAAACTCCTAACTTGTGACATCTTGTAGCCTAACCCAACAAAATAAAGGTGAACAGGTAGGCAAGAAGCCCCACCTGTGATGAGGACGTCCAAGGATTAGGTGGAGGAGAATGTCACGGATCCTACATTGGAAGTGCATTAGGGAAGTCTTCGGCTTAGAATGGGAGAGCTCCTTCACCTAATAGGTTAGCTTTTTGGGTGTGAAACTCTTAACCCGTGACATATCGTAGCCTAACCCAACAAAATAAAAGTGGATAGGTAGGCAAGGGGTCCCACATGTGACGAGGACGTCACAGGATTGGGTGGAAGAGAATGTCACGGATCCCACACAAAAAACACATTAAGGATGTCTTGTACTTATAATGGAGGAGCCCTCCGCCTAGGCTAGCTTTTTAGGTGTGACTAACTCGTGACATATTGTAACCTAACCTAACAAAATAAAACAAAATAGTGACACTTAAAAAAGCAATGACAGGACCACCTAGTAGTTGAAGTCTTCCATGGTTGACTTAGACGTATAAATTACTCTCCAACTATAATAATAATAATAATAATAATAATAATCAGTCAACGATGAGGGTCCTTGCCTATTTCTAATTTCTAATGAGTGTCTGGTTTTATAAGCGAAACACTACCAAATAATAATAAATATATTTTTGCTACAAATAATGTGTAGTAGAAGAATATTAAAATAGTGTAATTACATATAATAAAATAATTAAACTAAGAGAAAAGAGCTTTGAAAAGTTCAAATACTATGAAAAGTCAAGTTCGTAGATGTTAAAAAGTAGGGTGAAAGAAATTAGTTGACTTGTGAAGACCCAATTGAAAGATTTAGGTAGATATCACTTCATTTTAAATCACATATCAAAAATTCAAATTCCACCCAAGTGCACTCGGTGTTGAAAATTCAAAGCTGTACTACTTTCCTCTTTATTTTAACTTTTTCTATGGTGGTGGGATCAACGAAATTAATTATCTTTGAAATCTTCATGCAAAATCACGATCAAAGGAGACAATTTTTTCAATTATTCTATACCACACCGGAAGCGCGTTAGGGAAGTCCTCTAATCATCATCATCATCTTGAACTCACTCAACAATCTGGAATCCTTAGAGAAGACTTGACCCAGCCTATCTAATCATGAAGGAAACACTATCCTCACCTTACAATTACACAGATTCTACACAGATTCACAACTTGAAACAAGATTGACGAAGAACACACAAAGCACAAAGAAAACCTAATCAATCGCACGAAGAAGAGAGTCTGCACTATTCTGAAAAACTTCCCCTTATATAGTTTGACATGCTACGCTAATTCTGGCCATTGGATGTCATTCATTACAGTGGCTAAGATCAGCTCTATTTGTGTATTGAAACAGCAGCGTATTGATAAGTATGCACCGTAGAAAACGTCAACGTTTTGCGCTTCATATTTTAACAAATAATAGTAATAATCAGTCAACAACGAGGGTCCCTACTTATTTCTAATTTCTAATGAGCGTCTGGTTTATAAGCGAAACACTGTTTGATAATAATTATATTTTTGCTACAGATAATATGTAGTGTAATTACATATAATTAAATAATTCAACTACGAGAAAAGAGCTTTGAAACTTTCAAATACTCTGAAAAGTCAAGTTTGAACTTGTCAAAAAGTAGTGTGAAAGAAATTAATTGACTTATGAAGACCCAATTGAAAGATTTAGGTAGATATCACTTCATTTTAAATCACATATCAAAAATTCAAATTCCACCCAAGTGGACTCGTGTTGAAAATTCAAAGCTATACTACTTTCCTCTTTATTTTAACTTCTTCTATGGTGGTGGGATCAACGAAATTAATTATCTTTGAAGTCTTCATGCAAAATCACGACCAAAGGAGACAATTTTTTCAATTATTTTGTACCATGAACAGAGATTATAGCTGCTTTTCCAAGTTGGTTCAGGCCAGGGGGTCATAACCAATAACATCATGGAACGAAGAAAAATAGTTAAATTGACTTGGAGGAAAGTGCACAGTGACAATTCAAGAAGACCATAATGCATAACGGCAATGAAACAGTACTAAGGGAGAAATACACTATAAATAGCTTCTATGATTATGTTCTCATGCACATTTCTTTTCTTTCTTTTATAGTTTTTACATATACTTACAGCAATGAAACCAACCATGAGTCTTAATATTGCTTTTCTTTTCCTTGTGTTACTCTCTATGGCACAATAACATCCGCTTCGCAATGGAAGTTCTTATCTGGTTGCATTGAAAGTGAGAGAAAAGCACTTTTAAGGGTCAAGCAAGATCTCACGATTCTTCGAACCGCGCCTCTTGGGACCTGATGGAGATTGTTGTAAATGGGCCGGTATTGTCTGTGACAACTTGATGTGCCATGTCCTTCAGCTTAAACTTCGAAGTCCTATCGACCCAATCGATTTTGAGTATGCATCTCAGGCTGAGATTGAAGCTTATTACAATTCAAAGTTGGGTGGTAAGGTAAGTCCCTCCTTGCTCGATTTAAAGCAGATGGTTTCCTTGGACTTGAGCCTTAATTCTTTTGGAGGAATTCAGGTTCCTAAATTTCTTGGTTCTCTCAGGAATTTAAGATACCTTAATCTCTCTGATGCTGGTTTTGGAGATATAATCCCTCACCAAATTGGGAATCTCTCTAATCGCAACCCTGGACCTCGCAATAACACTTCGTTATATGCTGAAGATCTTAGTTGGTTATCACGTCTTTCTTTACTAAAGCACCTGGATTTGACTCATGCGGATCTTAGTAAAGCATCTGACTGGCTGTCTGTGATAAACCCTCTTCCTTCTTTGGAAGTGTTACGACTTTCATATTGTCTAATCCCTCATCTTCCTTCACTACCCATTGCTAATTTTTCTTCTCTTCGAATTTTAGATCTTTCCCAAAATTATTGTGATAATCATGATTCCTAGCTGGGTTTTTGAACTGAGTCATTTAGAGTATCTTGATCTAAGTTATAATGGTTTTGGAGGTGCAATTCCGGATGGACTTCAAAACCTAACTTCTCTTAGATCTCTTAATTTAGGTTTCAATGCTTTCAATTATTCAATACCCGATTGGTTGTACAAATTTAACGATCTTGAGTTCCTTTCTCTTCAGTGGAATAAGTTTCAAGGTATGATTCCACATGCTCTAGGGAATCTGACTTCTGACAAAGTAATTTTCCTGTCATACAATTATGAACTTGAAGGGAGAATTCCAAGATCATTGGGGAGTCTTTGTAACTTGAGTTCAATTTCATTGATAGATGTCAACATGAGTCAAGAGGTATCTGAAATTTTAGATGTTTTTTCAGGATGTGTTTCAAAGAAACTAGAGTTATTGGATTTGCCAAAGCGATCGAACTTTCAGGTAATTTAACTGATCAACTTGGGAAATTTAAAAACCTGAAGACTCTAAATCTCAGAAACAACTCCATTTCAGGTCCTATTCCTTCTGTTTTGGGAGAACTTTCATCGTTGGTAACTCTCGATCTTGCTTATAATAAATTGAATAGTTTTATTCCATTGTGTTTAGGAAACATGTCATCCATGGAACATTTAGATCTTTCATATAACAAATTGAATGGATCTCTTTTCCCAATTCATTTTGTAAATCTCACCAGACTGTCTTTGTTCTCTGTATCTCAAAACTCGCTAATGATGGAAGTCCATCCTGATTGGACACCACCCTTTCAACTCCGAGAGTTAGGATTGAGATCTTGTCATTTAGGACACCAATTCCCATCTTGGGTTCTTTCACAAAAATTGTTAGCAAATTTGGATATATCCAACTCAGGAATTTCGTGATGTTATTCCCTGATCGGCTTTGGAAATCTGCGGCTATAGCTATTTGAACCTATCTCATAATCGATCTATGGGAGATTCCAAACTTAATTGAGGCTAATAAACTTGGGTCTCTTGACTTAAGTTCGAACAATTTTTCAGGTCCAAAGTTACCACGCATATCATTCAAGTTTTTGGACTCGATGTTTCCAACAATGCTTTGTCGGGATCCCTTTTTCATTTCTTGTCTTGTGGCACGAATGAGTCATCGAATTTCGAGTTCTTAACTTTGAAAATAATTCTTTATCTGGAAAATTACCTGATTGTTGGACAAATTGGCCTTACTTGTGGGTTCGAATGTGAACAACAATAATTTTTTCCGGCAATCTTCCGACCTCCCTGGATCTTTGGCTTCTTCTTCAATCGTTGCATGTTCGCAAGAATCATTTCTCGGGATCAATACCGGGTGTCATGAAAAATTGCAAAGAGTTAGTAGCACTTGACATTGGTGAAAATGAGTTTGTTGGAAATGTGCCAACATGGATTGGACAAGAATTACCAAAGATCTGTTTCTCAACCTTCGCTTCAAATAAGTTTCATGGCCCTCGCCAATAAAGCTTTGTCATTTAGCTTCTCTGGAAATTTTGGATCTGGCATATAACAATCTCGTCGGAACCATACCAAGATGTATCAATAATTTTAGTGGTATGGTGACCTTGGATAATTCTGCGGGCAAGAGTAAAGAATATCGCATCAATTACGGCAATTTTTTGGAGGATGCATTACTTGTGATGAAAGGGAAAATGGTAGAATATAACACCATTCTTAATTTGGTAAGAATTATTGACTTGTCTAGTAATAATTTCTCAGGAGAGATTCCTATGGAAGTGACAAATCTTCGAGCATTGCAATCATTGAATTTATCTCACAATTCTTTCAGAGGAAGAATTCCTCGTGATATTGGTGCTATGAAATCATTAGAATCTCTAGATTTGTCTCACAACAAACTTTCTGGCGAAATTCCACATAGCATTGCAAGTTTGTCGTTTTTGAGTCTATTGAACTTTTCCAATAACAAGTTGACTGGAAAAATTCCTTTAAGCACTCAACTTCAAAGCTTTAATGCATCTTGTTTTGCCGGCAATGAACTTTGTGGATCTCCGCTTCCAAAATGTTTTGAGGCTGCTCCAACACCTCAGTCAAAAAGTGGGGGAGGAAAAGCTAGTAAAGAACATGAGGTGGATTGGTTCTATTTGAGCATGGCACCTGGATTCGCGGTGGGCTTTTGGATCGTAATAGGTCCTTTGGTTATCAACGAAGGTGGAGGCGCAATGCTTGTCGGTTCTTGGATTGCCTTGGGGAAAAATTTGGTTGTGTTTTGGGAATCTGCTGACTAGATTTATTACATGTTAGGAATCGCTTTGTTTTATGTACCTCAATTATGTAAGATTGTATTACCTTAATAATCAAAGGATCATGTTTTTGTGTGATTTCAATAGAGAAATGCATTACTAAACCAGATTCAAAGCGTAAGCACTTAATCATCTTACTTGTCTCACAGAAATTAACTTGTGCTTTTTGTGACAGGATTTCATTGTTACAATAAAACGTTTTACTACAACAACTGCAAAAGTCAATCAACAATGCTTTCAGAAACTTCTATTATCAAATAAATATAGGTTTTTTGAACAAAGTTTGGCTTTTCTGTGTTCCAGGCAAATAAGCAGTCAGTAATTAGTTGCTCTGTTTTTGCTGTCATTAATTGTTGGAATCTTAAAATGATTATTAGATATCAGGTTATATATGGATCAATTTCTTATGCAAAACATAAGAGAAATGGTAATTTATATATGCATTAATGTCCGGCGAAGTAACTAACAGCAAAAACCTCATTAACGACACCACTTACAAAAAACATAAAAAAAAAAGAAGCTACTAGAAACATGGAAGTCCTGCAACTAGTATGGAAAATATGATGTAACAAAAATGACGAGGCTAACGAAAGCCACCAAAGCTTGAAATATTGGAGAGATTGGAGCACTGTTGATAGACGGAGCAGGTGGCGTCAGTGTGGAGGAGGATCCTGAAGGCGATGAAACATGATTCGGATTGGCACTTGAACGTAGAGAAACGGGAGTCACCATGATGTCAAGCTTCTGTCCGGCTTCACAATGACCAGGAACCCCGCACAGAAAATAGTGGTGGCCAAGATTTTTGAGGGTGATTGAGTCGAGCCGCTTGTGTAGGTAGCCATGGGAGATGCGGCATTACAGATGGGAAATCTTGAAGCGCCACCTCCTTTACATCGTGAAATTGATCGTTGTAATTGAATACTGCATAAATATAAACCCAAATAGAATGTTAAAATTGATAAAAAAAACAAATAAACAAAACAAAGGATAAAAGGAAAAGATATATTATATATACAACTATACAAGGAAACAGATGAAGAGGAAAAAGAATACTTACCAATAACATCTCCAACGTGGAAGTTCTTTGTAGAAGCCCACTTCTCGTAATCGACATTCCCCATAGTACCACCCACCCAGTAATCACCAACCCACCCCATAACGGCAGACCAAGAGAGACTCCAAACGAGTCGTCATCAACAAGAAAGCAACCACATTCTTAACGAAGAAAGCCATTACTAATCAACCCAAGAGAAGAACAAGAGAAGAAGAGGATCGATGAAATAGTGAATAATTTGTAAGTAAATACACGGTGCTTGGTCTGGTTGTATGTATAATGAATTTTGTAGTCCTTGTCCTATTTTGATTTTAATTCCTATATAGAATAGGATTTACTCTAAATGGTTATGTTATACTGTGAATCAAGTTTCCTAAAGGCTATTGCTGGATAAGAGAATATTATTAAATATTTAAAACATATTTCTAGTATTATATAAAATAAGAAAAAATTAGTATTAAATCATTAATAGGATGCGTCAATAGATTTCTAGGAAAGTTGATTTGTAGCGTAAGTCGATTAGGTAACTAATTAGAGTGAATCCTAACTTCATAGGAAGTCTAATCAAGAAAGGATTAGGACTACAAAATTCATTATATTTACTCCCAAGTGTTAGTTTTGCATGCAATCGAAGGAGAAAAACAGAAAACGAAAGAGCAAACCAAGTCTGCAAAAAATGCTCTGTTTTTTTATTCAAAAAACAGGGGTAAAATATATACACGGCAACGTCACTGTTCAACAAAACATTTCAAATTTCAAATTTTAAACTAACTCCACCAACTAATACACTTACAAGCAAGTGAGACATTACACTTAACCAAAGTTAATACACCTAAACAAGTCAATGAACAAATCAAACACAGTGACCAAAAAACTGCTTCTGCATGAATTACGGGAGATCAACAGCGTAAAATTGCGCTTCAAAAATTCTGCCACCTTTCGAATTTCCAGCAGGATATCACCTTTCAACACTCCTCCTTGATGTCATTGCTGGAAACACCAAGTCTGAAATGAAGATATTCAAACTTGGTTTTGGGCAACGGCTTAGTTAAAATATCAGCGACCTGTTCTTCTCCCTCGCAGTATCAACTCAACTTCATGATCTTGCACAGCTTCCCTTACTCAATGGTACTTTATCTTGATATGCTTTGTACGGCCATGATTAACTGGATTTTTGGCCATAGAAATCGTGACGAGATTGTCACGTAAAAATTGCAGAGGTCTCTCTCGGGTTTGGTTAAGATCATTCAAAATCTTCCTAAGCCAAATGGCTTGGTTCACTGTAGAGCAGTAAATGTATTCACCTGCTGCTGTTGATTGAGCTACCGTTGCTTGCCTTTTGGACACCCAACACACAACACTGAATTTAAGAAAAATACATACCCGGATGTACTCTTCATGTCATCTATTGATCCAAATTCCCTTACCATCCTGTCCGAATATCCCACAAGCTGAAAACTTTCTGATTTCCCGAACCACACACCAAGTCCAGGGATCACCTTTAATATATCGAGCACCCTCTTAGTGCTCAAGTGATTTTCACTTGGATTAGTCATAAACCCGGAGAGAAGACTTGTAGCATACATTAAGTCGGGCGCGGTTGCTTTGTTAGATCAGACAAGCGACCTATTAAGCTTCTGTACAAACTCTCATCCACCCTGACAGCCCCGTCCTCTTTGCTCAATTTCTGAGTAGCAACCAGAGGTGTATTAACAGGCTTGCATTTATCCATGCCAAACCGTTTAAGAACATCCACAGCATACCTCCTCTGATTGACAAATATTCCACTTGAAGTTTGATTAATTTCCATACCCGTAAAGTAATACATTATCCCGAGATCTGTCATTTCAAACTCACAATTCATTGCTTCCTTAAATTCATCCACCTTACTTGGGCTGCTGCCGATGATGAGAAGGTCATCAACATACAGTGAAACAATGATCAATTCACCCTCCACGTTTCTTACATATAGTGTATGTTCATTGGGACTTCTCAAGTAACCCAAGTTACTCAAGTATTCATTGATCCTGCTGTACTGTGCTCTAGGAGCCTGTTTTAGGCCATACAAGGCCTTCCTCAAAAGATACACTTTATTCTCCTGACCTTGAAGCTGGTACCCCTCCGGTTGCTCAACATAAATCTCTTCCTTGAGCCATCCATTTAAAAACGCAGACTTGACGTCCAGTTGGAATATTTTCCAACCGAATTGAGCCGCAAGAGCAAATAACAGCCTGATTGTGTCAAGCCTTGCTACCGGTGCAAATGTATCATAAAAATCAATTCCATATCTTTGAGCAAATCCCTTGACTACCAACCTTGCTTTGTGCTTATGTACTGAACCATCAGGATTATATTTCTTCTTGAAAATCCACTTGACTTGAATCACATTTCTATCCCTTCGGTCCGTCCCACAAGCTTCCAGTCGATTTTTTTCTATCATTGCTAACTCCTCCCGCATGCAGCCTCTCCAAGCTTCGACTTTCTTGCTTGAGAAGTTAGTTGGTTCAAGTGTGGCCAAATTACACCTCTCATAAACCTCAGCCAATGAACGAGTGCCTCTAACCGGGAGCTCTTCTTCTTCAGTTGCTTCATCACCAACCACATCAATCTATCGTGGTCTTTCTTCTTTATCAACTTTGTTCTCTTCCCAATTCCAAACTCCTTTCTCATCAACTCTTATATCTCTAGTGACATGAATCTTTTTGGTTTCTGGATTATACACTCTATAAGCCTTGGAATTATTGCTATACCCAATGAAAATGCCTATAGTTGCTTTGTCATCCAGCCTTCTTCCTCTTCGGGTCCGTTGGAACCAATACATAACAGCCGCCAAAGACCCTTAAATGATCCACAAGAGGGTTTGATCCCATACCAAGCTTCATAGGGAGTTTGGTTGATCAAGGATTTTGAGGGAAGCCTATTCAAGAAATAAACCGCAAGTTGTTTATGCGCCTTCTCGCCCAAAAACTTTTCTAGCTTTCTTCTCACCAACATGCATCTTCCCATCTCCACAACGGTTCTATTCCTTCTCTCACTTACTCCATTCTTGTGGAGTATAAGGACTGCTGAATTGATGCTTGATTCCTGCCTCTATGCAGATTATTTCAAACTCTTTTGATGTGTACTCACTCCCATTGTCACTCCTCACGATTTTGATACTCAAACCAGTTTGGTTTTCAACCAACTGCTTTAAACCTTCCAAAAACTCCAGCCTACTTCATTTTTTTGCTTCAAGAAATACACCCAACACATTCTAGTTTTATCATCAATGAACAATACAAAATAACAACTCCCATTTAAGGAAGGTGTTTGCATAGGGCCACATACGTCTGTGTGAATGAGTTGGAGTTTTTCCTGAGCTCCAAGCTTGGTTCACGGGAAAGGATGGTCTACTTAGCTTGCCAAGATGACATGCATGACACATGGTGTTTACTTCATCAATTTCAGGCAGGTTTAGAACCATCCTTTTGATCTGAGCTTGCTTGAGACCATGATAGTGATAATGGCCAAAACGCTTGTGCCATATTTGATTCATCTAGCTTAGCACTATGAGCTCAATTCTGAATTTTTTCCACCAATGGGAAAGCTTTTTCCCATCATTCTAACTCTCATGAGTTCACCGCCCTCACTATCTAATATCTTACAAGATTGATCCCTGAAAAAGTAGGACATATTTTCTCTCTAACATTTGTCCTACACTAAGTAAACTTTGATTTAATTCAGGAACATAAAGCACATCAGAAATCAGCTTAGTACCTGATTGAGTTTGCACAGCCACATCACCTCTCCCTTTAACATCCGTAAATTCTCCATTCCCTATCTTGACTTTGGATTGAAAAGCCATGTCCAGGCTGGTGAAACTTTGCAAGTTTGGAGTCATATGACTTGTGCATCCACTATCAATCAACCAAAGCTTCATTGCATGATGAGGTGGACCCGCAGGATGCCACAAATAGCTGCTCAGCTTCCTGCCCTTGTTGCAAATCTTCAACCATCTGAGCTTGCTGCTGAGAGGATTCCCCTTTATTTTTGCGAACTCTCTCTATATGGCCGAATTGTTTGCAGGCTCTACACTAAATTCCTGGTCTGAACCAACACCGTTTTTCTGAGTGTCCCTTCTTCTTGCAGTGGGAACACGGTGGATACTCTTTTATCCCACCATGTTTATTCCACGAGCATTAACTTTCTCTTTCCCTTTCTTATCTCCCCGCATTTCTTGTATTTCCAAGATGCACAAACTTTCCCTTATGTGTTGCAACCATAGCACCTTCACTCGTCCTTCCAACCTTAAAAGCCTCCTTTGTTCTTGAGCTTGTAAAGAATGGACCAGCTCAGTTAGAGTTATTTGAGTCAGGTCTTTAGAATCCTCAAGAGAGGAGATTTTAGCCTCAAACCTTTCAGGTAGGCTTACTAACACTTTCTCCACAATTCTTCTATCCGTCAATTCCACCCCAAGTAATCTAATTTTATTAACTACACTCATTAATCTATCAACGTACTCCCTTACCTTCTCGGTTTCTTGCATTTTCAGCAACTCAAATTCTCTTCTCAAATTCAACACCTGCATGCCCCTTGTTGTATCACTACTCGTATACTCTTTTCTCAACTTATCCCATGCTTCTTTTGGTGTTTCATACGCCATGATCCTTGTAAATACAAGGTCAGTTACCGCTGCATGAATGTGAGAGAGCTCTGCTTTGGCGCCTCTTCTTCATGCATCCCGATTTGATTCTGGGGTGGGATTTGATCCCAAGGGAGGCAGCTGACTGGTTCTCTTCCACGCACGCCATAGACCCCTCGTCCCACGAAGGAATGCCTTCATCTTGACCGCCCACATGTGGTATTGATCGCCATTAAAGACTGGAGGTGTGAGAGAGACTGGAGGTTGTGCCATTGAAACTGAAAATTTTTTGAGTTTTTTTTTTTTTTTTTTTACGAAGAGAGTGACGAAACTGGGGTTGAAAGTAAGAAGAAAGAAGATTAATTATCAGGCTCTCTAAGATCAATTAAAGCTCTGATACCAATTGTTAGTTTTGCATGCAATCGAAAGAGAAAAACAGAAAACGAAAGAGCAAACCAAGTCTGCAAAAAATGCTCTGTTTTTGATTCAAAAAACAGGGGTAAAATATATACACGGCAACGTCACTGTTCAACAAAACATTTCAAATTTCAAATTTTAAACTAACTCCACCAACTAATACACTTACAAGCAAGTGAGACATTACACTTAACCAAAGTTAATACACCTAAACAAGTCAATGAACAAATCAAACACAGTGACCAAAAAACCGCTTCTGCATGAATTACGGGAGATCAACAGGCGTAAAATTGCAGTTCAAAATTCTGCCACCTTTCTGAATTTCCAGCAGGATATCACCTTTCAACACCAAGCACCCCGGAGTGTCTCACAGGTTTGAGTCTTTGCTTGTTTGATCTTCCTCCTCTTTGCACCTTTTTCTTGTTCAGTTGGGTAGATTAAATAGTAATGGCTTTCTTTGGTAAAAATGTGGTTGCTTTCTTGTTGATGACAACTCTATTTGGAGTCTCTATTGGTGCTGTTTACAAAGTCGGTGATTCTGCTGGGTGGACTGCTATGGGCAGTGTCGATTACAAGAAGTGGGCTTCTACCAAGAATTTCCATGTTGGAGATGAAATTGGTATGCTATTCCACTCTCTTTTACATCTTTCTTTTATTTTTATTGGCTGTATATTCTTATATGGTTTTAAGTACCTCTAATCTTTTGATTTAATTTTGCTTAATTTTCGATGCATATAAATTCCTTCTTGAAAAATTTAGTCTGTTTTGTATATATTAACAATGGTGTGTTCCTTCTATGTGCAGTATTCATTTACAACAATCAATTTCACAATGTAAAGGAAGTGACACACCAAGATTTCCAGTCCTGTAATGCCACATCTCCTATGGCTACCTACACCACTGGCTCAGACTCCATCACCCTCAAAAATCATGGTCACCACTATTTTTTATGCGGCATTCCTGGTCATTGTGAAGCGAGACAGAAGATTGACATCATGGTGACTCCAGTGTCTCAACGCCCAAGTGCTAGTCCTAATTATCCGTCATTGCCTTCAGCATCCTCAACATTGACCGCACCTAGTCCCGCCCTCAACAGAGCTTCATCTCTCCAATTTAATAACCTTCTGTGGGCTTTGGTTCCGCTTGCACTTCTTGCTGTTGGTTTTTGATACTAGACAGGTTAATTTGTTAGATTGAGAGTTTCATGATCATGTGTTGTTTATAGTTTATTACTTTATATTAGAAATATTCTACTTTGTAAAAGGGATATTATCGTCGAGTGTCAATTATATACAAAGAAAGAATTAGTGGATGCCTTATATTACTGTTAACGAAAGGACACTATAAATACCAACTTGTTTCATAATGTTCTCAATCTCATCCACATTGTAATTTTTATATACATAAATGAAATTAACCATGAGTGTTATCGTTGCCCTTCTTTTCCTTGCTATAGCAACCATCAACCTAGGCTTCTGCAATGGAAGCACTTACATGGGTTGCATTGAAAGAGAGAGACAAGCACTTTTAAGGCTCAAGCAAGATCTCATTGATACTTCCAACTAGTTTTCCTCTTGGATTAGGAAGGAGATTGTTGTACATGGGCTGGCATTGTCTATGACAACACCTCAGGTCATGTTCATGAACTTCACCTTGGAAATCCTGATGCTTACGATGACATAACAAGTTTGAGAGGTAACCTAAATCCCTCTTTGCTTGATCTTAAGCAATTGATTTACCTTGACTTGAGCTATAATAATTTTGAAGGAATGCATCAAATCTGAAATTGAATAGAATTGGATTTTCCCATAATATTATGCTTTCTTTTTGAACAAACTTCTTCATAGAAGAACAAATGAAGAATTCGAGAAGAAGAAAGAAAAGAGAGTTGAGAGAATACTTAAATTGACATTAATTACTAAACTCCTTACCGCTACTGCTTGGCTTAATCAAGCTTACTCTTAATCTCAACACTTGTCATCCCTTCAAATAGATCTGTTATTCTTAGGGAACCTAGTTTCCAAAAATCCCTTTTCTTTCTTGAGTGAATATAATCAAAGCTATAAATATATACAGAAAATTAAAGATCAATGACACCCAAATTTTTACGTGGAAAACCTCTCCAATGTGAGGAGTAAAAACCACGGGACCCTAGTCCGATTAAAGTCTTTTACTATCATCAAAATAAATGGGAATACAAAGTCTTCTCTAGTGCAAACTAGAGGCATACAAACATCATAAACTTCATAAATTCAACAACAACAATCTCAGCAAAAACAAGAACAAAATAACACAATTTATGAAGAGAATAATCCTAAAAGACACAAAAACTGCAGTTTCGGGAAAATGTGAAAATGTGCTGCAACAAATGGCAAGGCAAACCAAGCCTGCAAAAGCTTAAAACATTGGAGAGATGAAGCGGTGTTGAAAGCAGGACTAGGTGCGGTAATGGGGCGGATGCTGAAGGCGACAAAGGATAACTAGAACTGGCACTTGGTAGCAGAGAAACTGGAGTCACCATGATGTCAACCTTCTGTCCCACTTCACGATGATCAGGAGTGCCACACAAAAACTAGTGGTGGCTTGCATTGTTTAGGACAGTAGAGTCAAAGCCGGTAATTTAGGTAGCCAAAGGAGATGTTGCATTACAAGAAAGAAAATCTGGATGCTTCACTTCCTTTACATTGTGAAATTGATTGTTGTAACTGAATACTGCATACACAATAAGCCACGAAGCTGATTCATAAATACAAATATAAAATCACAATGAAATTGAGGAAGCTTCATGCATAAAAAGTGAAATTGATGAAGCACTCCATAGCACTGTGCAGCATACAAAGAAAAGACACATCAAATTGAATAGAACTGGATTTTCCCATAATGTTGTGCTTTCTTTATGAACAAACTTCTTCCAAGAAGAACAAATGGAAAACAAAGAAGAAGAAAGAAAAGAGAGTAGAGAGAATTTTGCATTTTCACTAACTGAAAAGGAGAAGAATACTGTGACTTTATATAGTTGCTTCATAGCAAGTAAAACTAAGCACTTATAAAGTTGCTTAAAACAGAAACTTAAACTGACATTAATCAAAATCAAAAGAAATTTGAATAAACAGAAGCAATAGCCATAGTCTATGTTTTGAACTTTTAAGATATGTTAGTTACGTTGGGGAATTTCCACAAGCAGTTGGTGGATAATACAACAAAAATGGAGAAAACTAAAATACAGGCGTATTACCTTGTTAGCAATCATGAGCATGTTTCAAGTTTCAGTGTTAATTTCTTCCTGCTTCTGCTTGATACACTGCTCATCATTTTCTATGTATAGCGGTAACCTTTCTTGTATTTTGTGAAAACCGATGCATTCGATATCGATGAAAGGCTCTGAAGGGAAGTCTGCAATTTGATCTTGGTTGCCCATTTTTAATGGCTACGGAACCAATTAATTGAAGCATACGAAATGAGAACGGAATAATAAGCTTTTTGTGACAAGTGAAAAATGAAAATAAATTAATTAAGAAATTACATTTGTGACCCAACTCCGTTTCTAAGAAGAATTAAACAAATTTTTGACACAAAATCTTTAATAATAATAATAATAATAAGCCAACATTTTATTGAGTGAAGGATTTGAAAAGGAGTAAGTACCTTTGCTTTGGCATGCACACATCCGTCTTCACCCATGGAAAATCTTGTACTCATCTTGGGACATCCTTTAATTACCAATGGACCGTATCTCAAAGATGGAAATAGGAAGTGATAACCCACTAGGCAGAACTTGGTGAGACTTGGTAATTGTTCGAGTTCCAACCAATCAAGTTGAGGCAGCATGATTTCTTTGTGATCCATGACGTCAGCAAAATCTTTATCGCCAAATACTTCTTCTAATTCAGAGTTATCATATACAAATATCTCTTTCAGTTTTTGAAGATGTGGAGCTACCGTGATAGCAAACAAACGTCTTATTTTAGGGCATCTTACAACATAAATTTGTAAGAGATTTTGGAAGAATAGAATTTGATTCTCTTCATCTTCTTCAACAATGATTTCCTCCAATTCACCACAATCGTAGATAGATAGCCTTTGCAACTGCGACCGATTTTGAGCAAGAGAAGGTGAGAAGATATTCCTCGGCCAATTGCAGTGGAAGAGAAATAAAGTTGTAAGATTCTCCAAAGCTGGCCAACTTGAATGAAAATTTTCTGGGCAGAAACTAATCATGCTTGCAAGTCCATCCAGTCTTAGTACTTTCAACTTAGGGAGCTTGATGACTGCAGTTTCCTTTCCACCTCCGGCAACTACATTTTCTTCACTTCCATTATCCAAATAAAAGACTTGCTTTAACTGAGGGGCATTTTTTACTGCAAACTCTTCAAGCTGTACAAGTACTCTTGCAAAAGAGACAGGAAAAATATGTTCCAATCTCTTACAAGAATTTATCTTGAGAGATTCTAGTTTTGACAAGAAAGGACTGTGGATTTGAAGATCATGTTCTGATGATATTTCGTCATTATCACCCTCCTCTGTTATAACCAGATGCTCTAAACTCTCACAATCACTTACTTCGAGTGATTTCAGTTGGACCAAACTTTGAGCAACTGACAAAGTGAAGAGATAAATCAAAGTTTTGCATTCTCTCACTCCAACATCTGTGAGACTTGGGAGCTTTACATGATAAGAGGGCCCTCCATATACACCTCGGCCATGTAATTTTCCAATGCTTAACTTCTCCAAATTTGGGAGCACAACAAATTGCATGATGAGATTCTCGTAATATTTCCTCCTCCTTGTCATTATCACTTTCTTCTGTCACTACCAAATGTTTCAAACTCTCACAATCACTTACTTCGAGTGATTTCAGTTGGACCAAACTCTGAGCAACTGACAAAGTGAAGAGATAAATCAAACTTTTGCATTCTCTCACTTCAACATCTGTGAGACTTGGGAGCTTTACATGATAAGAGGGCCCACTCCATATACACCTCAGTTGCGGTAATTTTCCAATTCTTAACTTCTCCAAATTTGGGAGCACAACAGCTGCATGATGAGATTCTCGTAATATTTCCTCCTCCTTGTCATTATCACTTTCTTTTGTCACTATCAAATGTTTCAAACTCTCACAATCACTTACTTCGAGTGATTTCAGTTGGACCAAACTTTGAGCAACTGACAAAGTGAAGAGATAAATCAAAGTTTTGCATTCTCTCACTCCAACATCTGTGAGACTTGGGAGCTTTACATGATAAGAGGGCCCACTCCATATACACCTCAGTTGCGGTAATTTTTCAATGCTTAACTTCTCCAAATTTGGGAGCACAACAGCTGCATGATGAGATTCTCGTAATATTTCCTCCTCCTTGTCTTCTTGTCACATCAAATGTTTCAAACTCTACTTCACTGATTTCGGTTGGACCAAACTACAGCAAGCGACAAAGTGAAGAGATAAATCAAACTTTTGCATTCTCTCACTTCAACATCTGTGAGACTTGGGAGCTTTACATGATAAGAGGGCCCACTCCATATACACCTCAGTTGCGGTAATTTTCCAATTCTTAACTTCTCCAAATTTGGGAGCACAACAGCTGCATGATGAGATTCTTGTAATATTTCCTCCTCCTTGTCAATATCACTTTCTTCTGTCACTATCAAATGTTTCAAACTCTCACAATCACTTACTTCGAGTGATTTCAGTTGGACCAAACTCTGAGCAACTGACAAAGTGAAGAGATAAATCAAACTTTTGCACTTTCTTACTTCAACCTTTGTAAGACTTTTTAAGTTTACAATATGGGTTGGCCCTTTCCATATACATCTCAGTTGCGGTAACTCTTTCAAGTCTAACTCTGCTAAACTTGAAAGCATTGCAACATTTTCTTCCTTGCTATGACAGAGCCCATCAAGTTGAAATATTTCTTCCAGCTTGTTGCAAGATTGGATTGAAAGATATTCTAGGGTATGATACAAAGATTTTAATGTAATCAGTGAGGCTGCTTCAATCTTTGTCACTGTTAAAGCTCTTCTTCTTGATTCTGATACACTAGAAAACTTCGAATAAGTACTATTCACACGAATGTCATACCTTTGCAATTTGTTACAAATAAAACCCAAGTCTCCCGATAGGCATTTAGCATTTATTTTCAGAAATAGTACAACCAAATTGGATAGAGAATTCAACTCAGAGAGACTAGCATTGCTTCCTTCTCTACTCGTCTCTTCATCTTCCCTTTCGACAAAGTAGTCATCCGCATATAATTCTTCTAGCTGAGAAAATCTCGATATCACATTGGAAGGAATTCTTTTTAACCGACTACAGTCACGTAAGTCTAGCAATCTTAATTCAGTGAGTGCCCCTAGTTCTTTTGGAAATTCGTCAAACGATGAATATCTTAAACTAAGAATCTCAAGTCTGGCAAGATGTTCTAAGGAAGAAATGTCTCTCAAATTGCAAAAAATCAACTTTAGAGTTTTGATATCTGTCAAGAACTTAAGTGATTTTATTGACAGGTTCGCACAACTTAGACTTACATTTTTTAATGCTTTCATCTCATCAAAAAAATGGTTTGAAACTTCAATGTTGTCGCGACGCTCATAAGAGTATTGACGAGACAATAAAAAAGTTTCGAGCTTCGGACACTCCAAGTGATCAGGAAGCATTTGTATTTTGTTGTTCATCAAGGAGATTGCAGTATATTGCCCAAGGTGCCTTCCCTCCTTTGGCCACTCGATCAATCCCAAGCCAGCTTTAACAAGAAATACAATATCTCCTTTGGATGCTATTCCCAAGGCAACATCACGAATCACATCATGCATTTTCACAAATCCTTCTACACCAGCATCTATCAACAAACAAGAAGCTATGAGCTTATTAACCATTACTCGCAGTTGTCTCCTCGCTTGTTCAATTGAGTCAACATCTGGAAATAAACCTAGCCCCATTCCATAGCAAACCAATTCCTCCAAAGGAATTTTATAATCTTCAGGAAACAATGAACACAACAAAAAACATAACTTGGTTTTTTGACCTTCCAAATAATCATAGCTGACCTTAAGAATAGCATATACATCAGCATCAACATCAATGTCGTTACGTATATCTACAAGTTTTGACTTTTGTAATTTCTCAAACACAAGTGTCCATTCATCAATGCCCTTTTCTTTTAAAGCACTCCCGATGATTACAATTGCTAATGGCAATCCCTTGCATTCTTTGGCAACTTTAACCGCTAGATCATTCAATGGACGGGATTCATCATCAGCTATACCTGCATGCTTTTTAAGTAAAGCAAATCCTTCATCGTCATTCAGTATCTTCAGAAAAATTCGTGGCTGACAGCTCATACCAATACATACATCTTGGATGCGAGTTGTTAGAAGGATTTTGCAACCTTTGAGATCATCGCCAAAAGGAATTCCTATCTTAGATTTCAAGTCAAATTTTTTCCAAACATCATCTAAGATAATAAGGATCTTCTTTTTAGTCTGCACAAATCTCAAATACAAACGCTTTGCTCTTTCTTCTTCGCCTTCCTCCTCCAATTTCATACCTAGTTTCTTTGCAAGGTCACATTGAATATTTTTGAAGTCTGGAGCTTGGGATACAACAATGTCCACAACCTCATCAAAAATTTCCTCTTCTTTGACTTTCTTACCCACCACTTTTGCTAAGGTTGTCTTACCTGCTCCGCCCATCCCATACAATCCAACCATATGGGTTTGATCACTTTTTAGTGCCTCAATAATCTGATGAAAAGCAGGTTCCGCAGACTTGAAAAGTTGAAAATCTTTTGAGGCTGAAAATTCTATCCCTGGTAATGTTGCAGGATGGGAAACTTTCTCGAATTTGTCACTTCCCCGTAGATTTAACATAAAACGTCTTTTATGTTCTGCTTTCTTACTCAACCGATATTGCCAACCCCAATCAGGACACCGCCCACCGAGACATGTTTTGTTTTCTTCTATTTCTTCTTTTAACTTTTTAACATATTCGACAACCTCATCCACATCTTTTAGCCACTTTTGCACATCTTTCTCAATCACTTCGGTATTTCTCCTCGCACTGTCAACACGCTGCTGCACACGGTCACGTGCACATTCCAAATGGCCATATTCTTCTAAAAAATCTTTGACAATGCTCTTGAAACAAAATAAATAACGAACATGACGTTTGATTAACTTCAACAAGTTTTCTTCAACCTCCGATACAATGGGTTCCACAAAAGGTGCTGCTATTTCCATCCTGTATGATATCAGAAATTGATTATTAGTATGATATCAAACAAAGAAAAACTATTGAAAAGGGGTGAATGAGAAATTGCAACACCTTTCTCTTTAGGTAATTGTGAAATGACAGACTTTGAATGAAAACCAATGAGGCACAAGCTCCCAGCTTGTCCTAGCCTTAGCTGCAAAAAGTAAAGAAAGGAAACAAGATCAAAATAAGTTGTAGAAGAAAAAAAGACGCGGATGTGAATAAGATTCTTTATGGGAAGCAATATATTGTTAAGTGTTATAACTAGGTACTAGACTAATAGTTGTCAGTGTCATGGCTATTAGGTTAATTTAAATTATTAAGAAATATGTGTTCAACTGTCATAAATATTTTCTTTTAATATTTGTAACTGATCTTTCCTCAATTATAATTAAATTATATAAAGCGAGAACATAAATAGAGATTAATTATGGGTTCAGAAGTTCAAGTTAAATATTAATTATTTTCTATCAACAGATTCAACACTATTTGATTCTAATTAATATACGACTCACAATTAGCATTAAAATTTAAGTTAAAATATCCTTGCCTTTTAATTTAATCTCATGTGTGAACCTAAAAGAACAAAGACTGGAAGGTGGTCTTTCGTAAATTAAAGGTGGAAAACAATGTTCAGTTTTAATTTGCTTGTTTTTTATTAGTCCGCGTTTGAGAATTTTCATATATTTTAGAAAACTTTTCTTAATGAGGTCTGTTGGTTATAAAAAAATGTAGTATACAGAAAATTATTTATCTTATTTCTTTCTAAGAATAAAATTAAAAATAACCAAATTGTTTTGATGACTAGAATAAAATTAGAAAATAAATTGACTTGAGAGATTGTACTTGAAAGATTTCCAAAAATTGGATATTTTTATGTTCAGCCCTTAAAATTAATTATGAAATTTTTTTTAATTAATCATTAATGAAGGTAATTTGTTTCAGAATATAATGTAAAATCTATGTGTATTTGATAGTAATATAAGGGTGAATTAGTAATTTAATTTGAATCTTTATCATCATTATTTTCGTATTCAAATTTAAGTAACAATTGTTAACTTTTTTTTAATTCAGAAAAAACAAATAACCTAAACACCAAAATTGTTTTGACATAAATGATAAGTGGTGAAAACAAATACATTTAGTAATATATACCCTTTTACTATTAAAACTAACGTCTGAAAACAATTCCACTCAAACACGTTTGCTCAGAGAGTTGACTTATCAAACTGAAAGAAAAGAATGATTAATGTGAAACGCAGCCAACTATTAGAAAGAATTATATGGCCCCCTAGAACGATTAAAATTATCTCCATGAAGGGATGTCAATTTCGAATACAAGGGGATGGGAATGAAAACTCATCCCTGAATTGATTTCGGGAAGGGGGATGAAAACACATACCCTAAGTAAAAAAAAAAATACTTTTTTTTTTTTAATTAAATTCAAGGATTGGGTTCCTATTGAGATGCTTGATCCCCGCTTGGGGATCCTAGCCCCATCCTCGAATGGACAGGGATGGGGACGGGGATGTTTGCCACCCCTATCCATGATATTATCAAAACCCTTTGTAAAAGCATCATAAATCTGTATGATAGAAGTGTTATAGTTTTGATAACGATGCAAAATTTTAAAATTTATCGATCCCACAAAAGGTTATATAAAGTAAGTCGTAAACATTTTCACACAAATTTTAACAATTCCTTCCAATTAATTCATCAGTTAAGATATAAAGTCATACACCTTCAGACTTAAAAAAAATAATATAATATTAAGAAATTTGTATCAATGTTAAGAATAATATTTAAAAAGATATTATATTATGGCATTAAAATATCATAAGAGAGTTCAATGTGCGAAACAGTATCTTAAGAAGACAATTTGACGTCAAAAGTATTATCTTGAAGAAGTAAGAGTTTGAGTTGAAAAATGATGAACTACCTAAATGATCTAAACAATAAAGAAGAGTTAGATTTTGTGTTGACTGAGATCCCCAAAAAATATTAATGATAAAGTTGTTTACAAAAAAAAAAAAAAAAATGTGCACTTGATACTTATATTCTACACATACTCGTCATTAAAAATTTTAAAATTTTGATTTTTAATGCAAAAATCCTAATAATTTTAATACCAAATTGTTGAGGATATAAACCAAAAATCCTCCAAGAGAGTTCAAACACGATCAAGATTTACTAAGAAGAACACAGCAAAAACAGAGACAGGGAGGAACAACAAAGAAAAAGGAAGAATACACACGGTGTTTACTTGGTTTCGGATTTTAACTCAAGAATCCTACCCAAGGCGGTGGGGCTTTGTAAGGCCCTAGTTCGTCCCACTATATTGAAGTCGATACAAACACTAATCTGAGAATTACAATTCTGAAAGCTTAACTCTCACTTCTTTCTCACTCTGTTTTTCGTTATTTCCAGAAGGTACAGCCCACCTTCTTTATACATGATCCTAAGAGAAGGTTTGACGGTTATCACAGCCATGTGAGCTTAGCGTGGTTAGTTAGAAAATAACTAACGTAACAAACGCTAGCCATGCAGCTGAATAACCGTCTCATCTTCTTAACAGAATGAGAGGCATTAACCAACAATCTCCACCTTGACTCTTATTATCCATGGTGAACGAAATGGGTACCCTGCATGCCCTTCCAAAAACTACTAAGTTTTCTGAACTCCAAGGATTTCCAAAGCTGTGTGAAGCTTGCTGGTTGGAACTCCTTTTGTCAGTATGTCAGTTGGGTTTGTTAACGTAGAAATCTTTTTCATTTCTACCAGTCCTTTGTCAATTATGTCCCCTTGATAAAGTGCAGCTTGACGTCTATGTGTTTGGTCCTTTCGTGATACATGCTGTTTTTGGTCAGGTGAATGGCACTTTGAGAATCGCAGTGAACTTGGATACATTCCTGTTGCACGCCCAGTTCATTGATTATTCCTTTCAACCAGAGAGCTTCCTTCACTGCGTTATGGCTATATACTCAGCTTCTGTGGTAGAGAGAGCAACCACGCGCTGAAGAGAAGATTTCCAGCTCACCAGATTTCCTCCAATCGTGAATGCATAGCCTGTTAGGGATCTTCTTTTGGTTAAGTCACCTGCATAGTCTGAGTCACAATATCCTTCTACTTCAACCTTGGAGTAGTCTGACCCAGTGTACTTCAACCCAACGTCAATGGTACCCTTTAGATACCTTAGTATCCATTTAGTAGCTTCCCAGTGAGCCTTCTCTGGTTTGCTCATGAATCGACTCACCAAGCTGACTCCATATGCAATATCAGCTCTAGTACAAACCATTGCATACATGAGGCTCCCCACAGCACTTTGATAAGGAATATCTCTCATATCCATATCTTCTTCAGATGCAGCAAACTCATCCCGGGCAGCAAGCTTAAAATGTGCACCCATAGGGGTTGTAACAGGCTTGGCTTCTACCATATCAAAGGCCTGAATTACCTTTCTAATGTAGGTCCTTTTGAGATAGAGTTAGGACCTTCTTTGGTCTGTCCCTATTGATATCAATCCCAAGGATCCTGTTGCTCTCCCCAGATCCTTCATTTCGAACTCAGATTTGAGCTTCTCTTTCAACACTTGGATCTCTGTTTTATCATGGCAGGCAATGAGCATATCGTCTACATACAAGAGGAGATAGATGTAGTTGTTGTCCTCTAACTTTTGGAAGTAAACGCAGCAGTCGTGGTAGCTTCGTTTGAACCTTTGCTTGAGCATGAATTCATCAAATCTTTTGTACCATTGGCGGGGAGACTGCTTCAGACCATAGAGTGACCTCTTCAACAGACACACTTTGCTTTCTTCCCCTTTCTTGATGAAGCCTTCGGGTTGAGCCATGAGAATTTTCTCCTCCAGATTCCCATGTAAGAAGGCAGTTTTTACGCAAGTTGTTCAAGTTCCAGGTCCCTTATGGCAGTGATGGCAAGGATGATTCTTATTGAGGTGTGCTTAACAACCGGTGAGAACACATCATGGTAATCGACTCCTTCAACTTGGGAGTAACCTTTTGCCACAACTCTAGCTTTAAATCTGGCTTTCTCCCCCCCTGGAATTTCTGGTTTTCGCTTGAAAATCCATTTGCAGCCGATGACTTTCTGATTCTCTTCCTTTTCCACAAGGGTCCAAGTTTCATTTTTTGTGAGGGAGTTCATTTCTTCAACCATGGCTGCTTTCCAGAGTAGCCAATCCTTGCTTTTTCTGGCTTCGAAAAAGTTTCTTGGCTCTTCAATATCCAGGGAGTCAGCCACGTTCAAAGCGTAAGCTGTTAGCTCTGCATGGCCAAAGGTATTTGGGGGGGCTATGGTTTGAGCATATCTGGCAGGTCTGATCACTTCCCTTCTTACTCGATCTCTGGCCAGCTGATAGTTCATAATGTCACTGCTTTCGGCTACAGCTCCACCTGCTTCTTCTGTTTGTTGGATGTCACTCACGTCTGCTGATGTATCCTCTTCATTCCCTTCGTTTTCAAGGTCATCTTCTCGTAAGGGTGTTTGTTTCGAATTCAGTCAGCTCCACCTCAACCTGAGTAGATCTGTTGTATTTTCTTTTGGTTCATGCATGTTAGTCTTATACGATACTAGCTCATTGAAAGTAACATCTCTGCTTATTATGGTTTTATTTTCAGAGATTATCCACACTTTGTACCCTTTGACACCTTGAGGATATCCTAAGAAAATGCACCTTTTAGCTCTTGGATCTAACTTTCCTAGCTTAGAGTGAACAAAGGCAGTGCAACCAAATATTTTGAGGTGCTGGTAGCTTGGGGATTTCCTGGACCATTTTCCTTCAGGGGTTGTAAAACCTATAGCTGAACTAGGTGACCTATTAATCAGATAACAAGCAGTGTTTGCTGCTTCAGCCCAAAATCTTTTCGGCAAGCCTGAGTCAACTAACATGCATCTTACTTTGTCCAATATTGTCCTGTTCATTCTCTCAGCAATACCATTTTGCTGGGGGGTATAGGTGCATGTCTTATGTCTAGTTATCCCATTAGCCACACACAAGTCATCAAATTCCTTATTGCAATATTCCAGTCCATTATCAGTCCTTAATGTCTTAATTTTTTTTCCAGTTTCAGTTTCAACTAAATTTTTCCATTCAATGAATTTACTAAGGGCTTCACTTTTGTGTTTAAGAAAGTATATCCAGACTTTTCTAGTAAAGTCATCAATGAAGCTAATGAAGTATTGATTTCCCAGATAAAGACAGAGGTATTTGGGGTGAACCCCACAAATCAGAGTGGACATATTCAAGCACATCAAATGATCTATAAGAAGCATTAGGGAATTTGAGTCTATGGGCCTTACCAAACGTGCAGCTTTCACAGAAGCCAAGATCCTTTACTTTCACTGCTTTAATCAGACTTTGTTTGCACAATTCTTGAAGACCTTTTGAGCTGATATGTCCCATTCTTCTATGCCAGGTTGTCATCTTATCTTGTTCTATGGTGGTCACGGCAGCTTTCCCAGTTAGGACAGTCCCTTGCAGAATGTACAAACCCTGCTTCATAGTCCCCTTCATCACCATCTCTTTATCCTTGAAGACCTTGAGAGTACCTCCACCTGAAGCATACGTCAACCCCTTTGCATCAAGCAAACTCAAGGAGACCAAATTTCTTTTCAGGTCTGGAACATATCTCACCTCCTGAAGGGTCTTTAAACTGCCATCCCACATCCTGAACTGGATTGAACCGATACCAGAAACTTGACATGTCATGTCATTTCCCATAAGCACTTTACCTCTATTTTGGGACTTATACATGTAGAACCAGTCCCTCCTAGGTGTCATGTGATAGGTGCAGGCTGAATCCAGTATCCAGTCTTTGTGATCATCGATGGAGGACACCATTAGAGCAGTGGCAACCTCACTTTACTGCTGACCATGAATGACCTCTCGAGTCTCCATTTTCTTTCAGTTTCTTGAGCCTTGATTTGCAAAATCTTCTAATATGACCTTCTTTGTTGCAAAAGTAACATATCACTTTCTTGTTAGACTGCGATTCTTGCTTGTTTTTGTGACAGTACTTGCCCTTCTTGTTATTCTTCTTCTCTGATCTTGCGTTGACATAGAGGCCATCTCCATTCCCTTTTCTTTCAGTCCTTATCTCAAGATCTCTTATCCTGAGGGCAACGATCACATCATCTATGGATACGTTTTCTCTGCCATATTTAATGGCATTCTTGACATCTTTGTAAGAGTCGGGTAGGGAGTTTAATAAGAGAATAGCTTGAGTATTGTCACCCAGTTCTTCACCACTGTCAGTAAGATCAATTACCAGTTTTTGAAAGTCATCAAGATTATCTTCCAAAGATTTTGCAGAGTTCATTCTAAAACCGAAGAGTTGTTCCTTTATATATGCAATTCCAGGAACCGATTGGGACATATATAAAGATTCAAGTTTAAGCCAGACCTTAGCAGTTGTGTCTTCGTTTCTGACTTTTCTCATCACGTTATCAGAGAGGTTTAAGATGATGGTACTGTACGCAAGTTCCATCATATCTTCCTTTTCCATTTCAGTTAAACTTGGAGGCATGTTCTTCTCTCCACCGAGGGCACGATGGCATTTCTGTTGCACAAGAATGGCCTTCATTTTCTGTCTCCAAAGGACAAAATCCATCTTCCCGTCAAATTTCTCAACTTCAACCTTTGTACCACCCATTTCTGAAATCTCTTCTTCCCTTTGCAGAACAACTCTTACTCTTCAGGAAGCAATCAACCTAAAGCTCTGATACCAATCTGTTGAGGATATAAACCAGAAATCCTCCAAGAGAGTTCAAACACGATCAAGATTTACTAAGAAGAACACAGCAAAAACAGAGACAGGGAGGAACAACAAAGAAAAAGAAGAATACACACGGTGTTTACTTGGTTCGGATTTTAACTCAAGAATCCTACTCCAAGGCAGGGCTTTGTAAGGCCCTAGTTCGTCCACTATATTGAAGTCAGATACAAACACTAATCTGAGAATTACAATTCTGAAAGCTTAACTCTCACTTCTTTCTCACTCTGTTTTTCGTTATTTCCAGAAGGTACAGTCCACCTTCTTTATACATGATCCTAAGAGAAGGTTTGACGGTTATCACAGCCATGTGAGCTTAGCGTGGTTAGTTAGAAAATAACTAACGTAACAAACGCTAGCCATGCAGATGAATAACCGTCTCATCTTCTTAACAGAATGAGAGGCATTAACCAACACAAATCAATACAGTAACACTTAATTATATAGTAATGCTTAATTGAATGTGCAATATTTAGTGGCGGAACCAAGATTTTGACTTAATAGGGGCTAAAGAGAATGAAATAGAAAAGAAAAGAAAAAAATGTTAGCTTACTTTCTCAAGTAAAGGGATGGCTTTAATAACTTCTTGGAATTTCACTAGATAGATATCGCCACAAAATTTTCAAACAAGCTACAAATGATAGACAAGAAACTAGCTAATCAAAATTATGAATAAAGAATCTCAATCGGCTATTGGGGTGTTAGCACAAGCAAGTGTTTATCTATCTTACCTCATCCTTAATCTTTTAATTTGCCTCTTTCTTAGAATTGTAAATTAAAATATTTGAAAGTGGAAGAATTAACATATCTGGTTTAGCACAAACCAGAAGACAAATAGTAATAGAAGTAAATAACAAAGTTCATAAATCTTAAGAAAATCATACCTAAATGGAAGGTTGCAACCTAGAAAAAGGCACCTCACTTTGAGACTTGAAACTTTTGTTCCCTGCTATTAGCATGAAGATGAGCGAACATACACATTAATGATACATAGAGTCATTTGATGATGTATTCAACATACAATTCTTGGTAATAATGAAAGAATAATAAATTGTGTATTTATATGTTAATGATACAATTAGGATAAAAAATGTATTTATATCTAGAAAATAGGATGAATATGCTATATATTTTGAAAACTCATCTCAACAGTAGATACTGATGTTTTTATACTTGCAAAATCCCTATCCCTTACAGGCTTGAGAATGTGAGTCACAATTCGCAAAGCCTAGCTTCATAACCAAGTAAAAACACACATTTTAGTATGATAGATCAACGTTACAAATTCTTATCCTTTAATCAATTTGTACATTGGAATTGGTGCAACTAGAACATTGTAATTGTGGCATGTCCTTGATCTTTAATAGTTTTAATTTAATTTCTAGGGTGCACTTGAAGCAATTATTGGTTCAAAGGTGGGTTTTTTTAAGCAATCTTTTACAATTCTTCTTCAATTTTACATGAATGCTACATGTATTGGGATAAGATTTCTAATCACTGAGTGATATACAGCTGCTAAGCTCCATTAAAACAACATAATTAAAGAGAATGGAAAAGCATAAAAGTTAATTTTCTTACCTTATGTTCAAGCAGAATGCATCCAGTATGAAAGCTGCGGATGAGAACTCCAGTTCACTATCCCATACACGTATACAGTATCAAGTGAAATATACCTCACACACAATCAAAACTAACAACTCCCAACTGATTTACTTTTCCCTCACTTCAATTTTATTAGATTGCCTAATAAAAGAAATTACTGAAATTATTGAAATAAATCGAAAATCGATTAAACAGGAGGTTGATAAAGGTAAAATCAGAAAGATAAACATTAACAAAAGTAAGTGTTTTCAAGATGATGTTTAAAGATTATTAAGTAATTATATTGAAACATGAAAATTGTATCCACGAAATTCACCTGATCTTGTAACTTCAGATCTTTAGTGTAAAATCTCTTCACCTTCTTCTATAATCGAATATGTCCTCAATCAGTCTTGCAAGTAAATAACGTCAAATGAAATAACTAAAAGCAAAAAATAATCATGGACACATTTAAAGTAAATTATTATATCAAAGTTCAAAGATTATAAATGATCATACCAAATCAGTTGAGTGATCGATGTTTTTCCTGCAAATGAATCTCTATCACATTATATTCAAAATCAGTCCAACTTCAGGATAAAGAGTAAAGTTATAATAATAAAAAAAAAAAAAAGAAAAAAAAAAAGCCATTTTAGTCCAGTCAGCTTGAGAAATACGCAATGAAGGTTGGCCCTGTCTTTCTAAGTGGAATGACCCACCAAGTCTGTAAAGACTTCTGTATTAAACTATAAAGTCCGAATTACAGTGTTTCACCTTTTCTTTTGTTCAATATTTTTCTCACCCCTCGTTTCAGAACTTTTGACCATTTCATCCGATAGGTTGAAAAATTAGCAAATTTTACCCTTTTTTTTTTCTTCAAGTGTCCATCTATGATTAATCGACTTTGACCACTGAAATACTTATTTTATCCTCATTAAAAATTATCATATTAATTTAGGGTCAGACTATTGTAACACAAATTATTAACTTAAAATGAGACACAAATTAACCACCCTTCATCTAAATCTAATCTAAGGGTTCATATAAATTTGAGTAAAAAGAGTTTACACGTAACTTACACTCAATAATGTCACTACTCTTATAAATTGAATGCTATTTTGGTAAACAAAGAGAAACCCTCTGTCTCTTTCTTCAATCACTGTAACCCATACACGCAATAGCCATTAATCTACTTAAAGAAAATTTTAGTAATTTCTTCCAAAATTCTCATTAAACCTTCATATTCTATTGAATTGAATGAAGAAAAAAATCTTCTCTTGCAATATTACACCAATAAACTCAGTTTTCACGCATAACAAAAAACTTAATTAATTCTCAATTCCGTAATAGAAAATTCAAAGTTTGTGATGAATTCACGTTGTTTCTCTTTCAAAATACAAGATCAATACTATTTGAAATCTCTTTGAAAGATAAAGAGTTTTCTTAAAGTTGTGGGATCACCCAAAAATACAAAATTTAATTACAAGATTCAATTCACATGAGCCATTAGATTAGATTTATGAAGATTAATGAACATCTTGCAAGATCTGAAAAGTGATTCATTGCCTCAACACCAACATAGACTTTCAGTTAACTATCCCTAGCTCACAAATATTAGTATCAAATATTGATCTCCGCTTGGGGATACTAGCCCCCTCCTCAAATTGTCTAATTTGGGGATGGGGATGGCGATCCCTACCCGACCCACCCTGTTTGCCACCCCTATCCATGATATTATCAAATCCCTTTATTAAAGTACCATAAATCTATATGATAGAAGTATGATAGTTTTGATAACCATGCAAAATTTTAATATTTGTCGATCCCACAAAAGGTTATATAAAGTAAGTCCTAAACATTTTCACACAAATTTTAACAATTCCTTCCAATTAGTTCATCAATTAAGATATAAAGTCACAAATTAACAATTTACGTAGTCAACTAACATACACCTTCGGACTTAAAAAAATATATAACATTAAAAAATTTGTATCAATGTTAAGAATAACTTATGAGAAGATATTATATTATGGCATTAAACTATTATAAGAGTTCAATATGTGAAGCCTACCTTGAGGAGACAATTTGACTTCAAAAGTATTATCTTGAAGAAGCAAGAGTTTGACTTGAAAAATAATAAACCACCTAAATGATCTAAACAATAAAAGAAGAGTTAGATTTTGTATTCACAGAGATGACCAAAAAAATTAATGATAAAGTTGTTTTCACTTAAAAAAAAAAAAAAAAAAAAGATGCACTTGATACTTATATTCTATGCACACTTGTCATTAAAATTTTAAAATTTTTGATTTGTAATCCAAAAGGCCTAATAATTTTAATACCAAATCACTATAGACTATAATAACACTCAATTGAATGTGCAATACTGAGTGGCAGAACCAAGATTTTGACTTATAGGGACTAAAGCAAATTTATACCTAAAGTGATTGTAAAAGAAAAGAAAAGAAAAAATGTTCCTTACTTTCTCAAGTAAAGAGATAGCTTCAATAACTTCTTGAAACTTCACTAGATAGATATCACCACAAAATTCTCAAACGACCTGCAAATGATAGACAACAAACTAGCTAATCAAAGTTATGAATACAGAATCTCAATCGGCCATTGGGGTGTTAGTACATACAAGTGTTTATATATCTTATATCATCCTTAATCCTTAATCTTTTAATTTTCCTTTTCTTTCTTAGAAATTAAATTAAAACATTTGAAAGTGGAAGAACTAACATGTCTAGTTTAGCACAAACCATAAGACAAACAATAACAAAGTTCATAAATCTTAAAAAAATCATACCTAAATGGAAGGTTGCAACCTAAAAAAAAACAAATCACTTTGAGACTTGAAACTTTTGTTACCTACTATTAGCATGAAGACGAGTGAACATACACATCAATGGCACGTAGAATCATTTAATGAAGTATTAACTATACAATTCTTGGTAATAATGAAAGAATAATGAATTGTGTATTTATATGTTAATGGTACAATTAGGATAAAAATTATATTTATATCTTGAAAATAGGATGAATATGCTATATATCTTAAAAACCCACCTTAACAGTAGATACCGATGTTTGTATATTTGCAAAATCCTTATCCCTTACAAACTTGAGAATGCGAGGTCGCAATTTGCAAAGCCTAGCTTCATAACCAAGTAAAAACCACACATTTTAGTCCAAGCTCCGATAGATCAACATTACAAATTCTTATCCTTTAATCAATTTGTACATTGGAATTGATGCAACTAGAACATTGTAATTATGGGATGTCCTTAATCTTTAATAGTTATAATTTAATTTCTTGGGTGCACTTGCTTCAATTAGTGGTTCATAGGAGGGTTTTTTTAAGCAATCTTTACAAATCTACTTCAATTTTATATGAATGCTACACGAGTTGGGATAAGATTTCTAGTCACTGACTGATATACAACTGCTAAGCTCCATTAAAACAACATAACTAAAGGTAATGGAAAAGCATAAAAGTTAATTATCATACCTTGTGTGTAACTAAGCAAAAATACATCCAGTATGAAAGCTGCCGACGAGAACTCCACTTCACTATCCCTTACACACAATCAAAACTAACAACACCCAACTGATTTACTTGTCTGTACCTTCAATTTTATTAGATTGCCTAATAAACAAAATTATTGAAATTATTGAAATAAATCGAAAACTGATAAAATATGAGTTTGATAAAGGTATAATCAGAATAAATAAACATTAACAAAAGTTAGTATTTTAATGAATAATCAATTTTGCACATGATGTTCAAAGATTATTAAGTAATCGTATTGAAACATGAAAATCAACTTTAGATCTTTAGATATTTACAAAATCTTTTCGCCTTCTTCTGTAATCGAATATATCCTCAATTAGTCTTGCAAGTAAATAACAACAAATAAAACAGCTAAAAACAAGTTCTACCTAAAAGCAGAAGATAATCATGGGCAAATTAAAGTAAATTATTATGTCAAAGTTTAAAGATCATAACAAATCGATTGATGGTTTTCCTAGAGTGAATTAAATTTATTATTGTTAGGTACTTGGCACAACATGCGATTAAATGTAAAATTAATTATTTAAGAAATTAAGTTATTTTAATATTAAATCAATCCTATAATAAAAATTTTGAAAACCTTGAAAAAGAAAATTAGAACTAGTTTTCCTACCATTTGAACTTACCTTCTTCTCTAAGGAAATATCCAGTACAATGAACAGTAATTTACTTGGGCTCAAAGATACTTGCAAAGCACTGCAAATGAACAACAACAGAGAATAATAAGATCAAAACATCACGAAAAGAATCTAGATCATCCAATTTAATGTTACTGAAAACAAACAAGTCTCACTTTCTGTCTTTTCTGGGAAAAGCTAAAATCAGATGAAAAACATGAGAATATGTAAATTGTTATAAAGTTCAAAGATCATAAATTAATCATACCGGATGGATGGGAAATGCAACTGAAATTGTATCTTTGATTCTTCCAATTTCTCTGTCTCATACATACAAGTTTTGGCTTTTGCAAGTGGAAATTAATTAAGATTAATGAGACAGGAAAACGCGTTAGGTTAGGTATAAGATGGAAGAAGCAAACAAATAATCCAATAGTTATTTAGCATGAATTAATTAAGTGGGTGTGGTAGCATAGAAAGGATAAAAGTCTGAAATTTCTATTAGATTTATGCTTACGATGAGAATCTTTTGGTACTGAGGTCCAACGACGAAATTACTAATTTTAAATACAAAATATAAATGTATAAAAACACTCAAATGACCCACCATGCTTGCCATGGTTTGGTGTGCTTATTTTTAAACAAAATTTGAAAAATGCCACATGCCGAACTTGCTATAGAGAAATGCAAAACCAAATATTACAGGGTACGTAGCATGTGATCTCTTCGCTGAAATTATTTTAGAATTTGAATCTCTAAAAAGGGTTCTTATTCAGTTTTATTATCAGATCAGATCAGTTTTGCTTGTAATTGGTCAAATAATACCAATAAAAGGTTTGAATGTTGTCAATGTTAAGAAATATAAGATTATTTTGTTTTATTGTTTATTAAAGATAAAATAGTCTTTTCAGTTTCTTTTGTTTAACCTATATATAGTTTCTTTGTATTATGTTAAATCATTCTTTTGTATTCGATTGCATTGTGCAGTATCAATGAAACCCTGGCTTCCTTTTTTTTTTTCCTTATTTCTTTGGATTATTTAACAGTCAATAGTATTATATTATGCTACTAGAACTCTTTTACCTAATCGCCTACTATAATTGGTTTATTTAAAAATAAATATTGTTAGATAATTAATGACATATCCGCTAGAAGATTTTTTGAATGATATGATACACCAATTACTTAAAATTCTTTTTCAAAAATTTTCCAATTTCAGATTTTATAGTTTAGATTTTTAGATGTTTTATTTCAATTTTCCAGATTTCTTATTTCAATTTTCATATTATTTTATTTTAAAACTTTCAGATTTTTCAATCTACAGAACTTTTTTATATATATTTTTCATAGTATTTTATTTTTTCATTTTTTTAAGAAAATTTAGATCATTTTTTAATCCCATTTTTGTGTTATAAATATGCAGTTACAACTTTGCCCCTTGACTTAACAGTTGATTTTAGAAGAAAAAACGAGATGAGGAGGAGGTAAGTGACAATTTATGGAAATGTGAAGGGAGGTCCCAGATGGTTTCTTATACCACACCGGTATAACTACAATTTAAGAAAACCTCAGGGGAGTTAAGTGATAATACTTTGTTTTTCTTCCGCTATTATATTCAAATTCAATAGTAAGTACTTCAGTTATCCTCCGAGAGATGCAAAGTCAAGGATGTTCTCTTCTCTTTACATTTAGTTGGAGCGTCTCTTTCCATATTTATCCTATTGCTCTTTCCTTGGACTAATCTCTCAAGTTGTCTTGTAATTAATGCACTTGGCATGCAAAACACAATCGCACCATTGTTTGTGATCTCCTCTGATAGAATCCCCTTCCTGCATAAACAAATCAAAGCATGATCCCCTTCTCTTGTAACATAATGCCCTGTTTCTTGAAAAGCAGGGGGAAGTAACAATGTCTTGGAAAGAGGATATTGATTGCTGCTCATGGGATCAAGTCACTCGAGATACTTTAACTGGTCATGTCATTGGCGTCGACCTTTTATGCTAACTGCCCTTCCAACAGCAGCCTCTTCTCCATCACCAACAAAGGTTCAACCTCTTTTTGCTGAGATTGGGTTAGGGCAGCCTTTGTGGATTACGAATGAACAGGCCTTTTTCCTTGTTAATGAGTTGGGCTTAGGTCGTGGCTCTCGGTTGGGCAGGGATATTCTCTTTTTGGGCTTGAAGTGTTTGATCTCTGTATAGTCTCTTTGAGATTTCTTGCGTAGACCGGTTTTTGACTGGGCCTTTTTGTAAAGGATAGGCTTTCTTTTTGTAGTTGCCCTGGGCCTGTCCAAGGTTGTTAGCTTGGTGGGGAGTGTATTTTTTAATTCTTTTCCATTCAATTTACGGGTTTATCCAAAAATAAAATAAAAATTCTCTCAACGGGAGAACCCCATTTTGGTTATTCACTCTATCATTGTTGACGTTCATGGACCTCAGTTATTCTAACGTTACTTTATTCAAATTTCTTTATTAATAGTGAGAATTCACAAGTAATTCCTTAAGATGAAGATTTCAATACGAGAGAACAAAAGACATTGAATGATACGAACATTTCTTCATTAATTTAAAGAATGAAATAGGATAGGCAAAAGCCTCGGGAAATAATTTGGTTGTGTTTTGGGAATCTGCAGCTAGATTTATTATATGTTAGAAGCTGCTTTGTTTCATATATATGTACCTCAATTAATTTCACAATGTAAAGGACGTGACACATCAAAATTTCCAGTCCTGTAATGCCGCATCTCCTATGGCTACCTACACAATTGGCTCAGACTCAATCACCCTCAAAAATCTTGGTCACCACTATTTTTTATGCGGCGTTCCTGGTCATTGTGAAGCTGGACATCATGGTGACTCCAGAAGTAGTATAAACCAAGCTAAAGAACACTGCTATGACAAAATCATGATCAAACTGATAAGTACAAAACTTGGTGCACAAACACACAAAACCCTTCAAAATTAAGCAACAAGAGTAATCAAAAACATAAAAAATGATAATGACAGAGCCGTAAAGATCAGTATCAGTCTCACTCAAACTACAAAACTTCACAACAAAGCAAGAAATCACTTCAATCAAATTATTACACAAACCCCACAATAATATTTCATTTAAATTCCTCAAATCAAACACAAACACAGATCTCAAACAAATAAACAAAACCACAAAAAGGTCTCAACCTTCAAAACCTCACCTGAAACCCTAACCGATCCAAACACTCTCCGTGGCCACCGCTGCTATTCTCCGACCCCTGCAACCGCCAAAGTCCAGCAGCAAGCTTCCTGGCAGACACAACTCCCGCCGCCTTTTGGTGTTTCCAGCGACTTCTCCGGCCATTCGACTAGACGGCGAGGAAATGTGAATTGAATAAGATTTACCGCGGAGGAGATTCAGGCTTGTGCTGATGGGGGACCATCCCTAATGAACCTAATGATGAAGAGGACAAAGATACCCACTTTGAATACCAGGGATGTAATTTCAATGAACCAATAATTGCAATGGACAGTGACGATCTAGATGAGGATGATGAGTTAGAAATTCCTGATGAGATGTCCCGATTGATTGAACATGATGATAAGGGGATAGTACCCAATCCGGAGGAAGTGGAGATAGTAAATCTGGGGTCAGAAGATGACAAGCAGGAGGTGAAACTTCTCCAACTATCTCTCCATTACTCGGTAAAGCGGCTTCGCTCCTCGGTTCAAGAAAGAAGAAGAAGTCGGATAGGAGGTCAAGACTCAAGAGGAGGAGATCGACTGGCAATAATTGGAGTTAGGTTCCGTCTTTGGCGTAGCCTTTCTTCGAACCTGTCTTTTAAGTGGTCAAGGCGGTATGTCG
The DNA here is from genome assembly GCA_026225825.1 of Pistacia integerrima. NCBI lineage: Eukaryota > Viridiplantae > Streptophyta > Magnoliopsida > Sapindales > Anacardiaceae > Pistacia > Pistacia integerrima. The sequence continues at coordinate 5,377,427 of CM047738.1, read as the reverse complement.
ATCATTCTAATGAAAACTCTTCATCCTCAACCTCAACCTTCCGATTCCTCTCCTTATCTTCAACCTTTCACTTCAAGAGTGGGGTCTCGGGTCGGCTCCGTCAACCCGGAGCTCCGGACTTCGTCACCGGATCGGGCTCGGGTTCCGGGTCTTCTTAAGCGTCGGCTTAAGATCTGAAACTGACGTCGGCCTTAGGGTTTTACTTGCAGGAAATGTCGCCGAATAATATGGGTTTTCAGTAATCTTCGTAGTTGAAACCTGGATTCAGCCATTAAAAAAAAAAAAAAAAACACAAACAAGAACAAGTGAGCTCGAGTTTGAGTTTGAGTTTGAGTCTTCGTGTTTTGTGTGTGAGTGTGTGCTGTGTCTGTGTTGTGTCTGATTGTAGACAAAGAGTGAGCGAGCGTTTCTGTTTGTCGGGTAGAGAGAAATGGAAAAGGACGGCCCAAAGGAAAAAAATTCACATGTATTTTTTTTTTTTATAGGTGTATAAATGTACGTATATAGATATGCGCATGTATACGTGTAGGGTCAACATAAAACGGTGTCGTGTGGGGGACAAGGACGCGCTTTGTTGGCGACGATGATGTGGATTTGCAGAGAGACGTTGTAACTTGTGTCATTTAAAAAGTGCTCTTAGATATGTTAGAGATTTATACGGTGTCGTTTTCTTCTTTTAATCGGGATAATGGATTTGGTTTTAGTGATAAATCTAATCTTTTGAGCAACTGGAAGATTTTCTATCTTTAATGAACCAAGCTTTAAAGTTAATGTCATTAATGAAGTTTAAAAAACTTCTAATTAATTTACTAATTAATAATTGGAATAAAACTAATTAAAAGTTTGAGTTAACTAATAAATTATAGTTATGACTTACGAGTGAATTGTTATTTGAATTCAAAACTACTGCTTTAAAACATAGGAGTTAATCAAACGTTTAAGAGTTAAACATTGTTTTAATCTAAGTCTACAAAGTACATGGATTTATATTACTTAAAATACGAGAATTCTTAAATATTATTTGAAATCGACTGTTAAAGTAGGTGTATGATTTATTGAACATATAAATTGCACTTTTTTTTTCCTCATTAATATGTCTTTATAGATTCTAGTAACAATGTTAGGTAACATGTACAGAACAAAACCCATCTCAAGAAATTCTCATACATTCATTCAATTTTTATTATTGTGTCAGATCTACTCTCCATTATTTAGTCCATTATAAAAGGCAATCCGAGGGAGGTTCCACGTGACCATGGATACAAATATCCACGTGGCATTTGATTAGTCACTCATCTCAGTTGTATCCTTCATTTTGCAAGAAGACGAAATCTACCCACATGGCCGTGGCATTTTCCATTGGGCTGTAACTTGAAGTTTGTGAAACTTAGAATATTTATTTATAGGTGCGTTTAGTTTATTATTTTGGATACGGTGTCGTTACAATACAGACAAGTCGGATCTATATCGTAATGCATCGATATGGCCTTTTCTGACCAAATCCACCATGAATCTCGTTAGAAAATGTCAGATCTACGACAAGATGTGGTAGTCAACGGTCGAAAAAAGGTCAAAGAAGTCCATCTGTGGTCGTCAGAGACGACCAAAGATATGGCCATCGTTTTCGTCAAGCGGCGGCCGGATCGGATGAAATTGCGACCAATTACCACCAGGTGCGTAGTGTAGGCCATTATACAGATTCCGGCTACCACCGATGGTGGTTGCTAGAATCTGGCAAGTATGGGTTGATGGGGGTGTTTTTGTTAATTTTTAAACTTTTTTTGGGGTATTTAATGAAATTAATAAACTTAAAGGGTCTAAAAGTGATTAAAAAATATAGGAATATTTCTAGAATAATGTGCCAAACAATATTTGGAGAATATAATTGAGAATATGGGTTGAAATAGGGAGCCAACCGCACCAATCTCTCTCTTTTAATATGGGTAGAATATGGAGAATATTATTGGCCGCGTTTGAATGAATATTTTCATCCATATTTTGAGTCAGATTTTGAGAATAGTGTTTGGTTCAATATTTAGACAATAGGATTTTCAAAATTCTATTCTAACACTTTTTTGATAGCTTGATCGTTTGAGTTTTTTTTTTTTTTTTTGCAGCCTTCCCCTTTTTTCACGCGTTCTCTTTTGACTGATTATGATACGTTTGAATTTTGTTTCTTTGTAGTTGTTAATGGAGTATATGTGTAAGAATGATTGTAAGGGTTGATAATTAGTATTTTTGTCATATATATATTAATATGATGTTTTTAAATAGTTGGATTAGTACTTGAAATTAATATGGGTTTTTGTTTCTTAATATCTACAGGTGACAAAATTACCAATAAAATATTTAGAATTATTAAAATGTAACTTGATAGTTATATATATAATAATACATTATTTTAACAAACTTCAACAAAATATTATATTAATAAATCATTTATAAAAAAATATATTAATCAAATATTCAACACAACTATCAAGGTCAAAATACTCAACCAAACACATATTCTATAAATCATATTCTTGTAATCATAACCCTATCTAACTATCCAATCCTATCCCCAAAATTCTATCCAAAATACTGAATCAAAAGCACCCATTATTATTATAAGAGCCTTTACAATTTACGTAGCTTTAGACATTACTTATAGATCTAGGTTTAATTAAATTATCCTTAATTAATCCTATCTTTGGCACCAATCTCTCCCTTTTGCGGCTAGTAATCTTAATTAAAAAGCAATTACTTGTCTAATTGTGTCTTTGATATTGCAAGTACAATTAGATTTTGGCCTCCCACTAGTTAGACATCTAGAGGGTCAATGCACTAATTGTAATGGCCTTTTTTTTGAAAAAATATTAATTTTTTTTTTTTTTTTAACCCTTTTTTCTAATCCACGTGGGCCCAAAAGTTTGTGGGTCCATAGATATTTAGGTGTGGGGCCTTAGAAAATCACCCATTGATTCACTTTTTAAGTAGTGTATTGGTGAAAGCATAGAATCAATTGATTGTAAAGAAGTGAATTATTATAAAGTAAAAAAAATTTTTTGGGGAAAATCCTGTAATAGCCTTTTCTTCATCTCGAGGACAAGATCTATAGCTAATTGCAATAGTAAAAAGGTTTGTCATCAAACCACAAAAGGAGAGATAATTATTACAAGGTATTTGTTTATATTAGATTGAATCTTTTTTAATAATATTTTATTTATATTAAACTATTAGAAGGTGGGTTTTTTTAATGGAAAATACATATTATTTTGTTATTTTAAGTTATTATTTTTATTTATTTGAACTAAAATAGTGTCAAATAAGTGTGAAATCATGAAATTTGTATTCAAAGAAACAATTGAGATACTCTTTGCTTCTTTGGATAAATATTTCTCAAATAAAAAAAAATCATCAAATATATTTGTATTTGACAATGATAGTCAACAAAAGCATGCCCTACAAATATATTTAATAAATACATCCAAAAATGAAAAATAGTTTGCATTATTGTATTCTTCTGTTCATGCTTCTTCCTTACATCATCTCAAAATTAAGGGCACCCATAAACCACCAAAAAACTTTTTTTTTTTAACCCTTTTTAATTTAATTTAAATACTTCAGATATTTATATTTATTTATTTATATCTTTTTTGGGCTAGTCAAGCCAAGATAAGCTCATTGAGTGGTTTCCATTATGACATTTGAATGGTCCAAATGTTAAGCGGGGACTAGAGATTATGATCATCATGATTTTTATTTAAATAATTTTTACGTAGCAAGAAAAAAGGTAGACAAATTAATCAATTACCCTTATGAAATTCATAAATAATAGTTTAAAATAGAAACAAACAGTCCAATTTCACCTACTTAGGACACTTGCAAAAACATGCATTAATTAATTAATAAAGATTTCTCCAAAAGGGTTGTACATTATTATCTAATATTATGATGCCTTTTTATTATATGTTCCTCTAATGTGGACATTAAATGAGCATAGGTTATATTCTACTTCTTGGACCTTTCAATGAGTTCAAAACCCATTTGGTGCCCACTCATTATTTTATGTGTGACTATGCCTTATCACTTAGTTATGCTAAAAATTGGGCCGGGAATAGAGAAGGTATGGGCCACCTTCGATGTCTTTCATTTCAGAAATACTGTGCTTACTCACGAGTTTTACTAACCATCTTACTACCTTTATTAAAATTACACATAGTACCCGTACCATGCGCATGGTACCCGTACTATGCGTTATATTTACAAAGGATAGTAAGATGGTTAATAAGATGGTGAGTAAGCATAGCATTACTCCTTTCATTTTGCTCTATGAGCAGAAATCTCCTACAATCCTACGGTACCGTTACCCCAATAATAGCCATTATATTTAGGGTGGAGTAACATTACCCTAGTATTATACGAAATTCTTGATTAGAATGGATTCATTAGTAGAATGGTCGGATGAACTTTGGTTGACTTGATACCGTAATTTGAGGATAGCGTTAACTCGACTATCAGGCAGTAGCGGATCTAGGAATTTCTTTTAGGGTGGGCCAAAATAAAAATTTATTATACATTACTATTTTTATCCATTAATATTTTTGTTAGGATGGGCCAAAATATATAAATTATACATATTAATATTAAAAAAAAAATTTGAGGGTGGGCCAAAAAGTGGCTGGATCCGCCATTGCTATCAGGGTATTCTGATTAGTGTCCATGGATATTATTGAATTGACATGGATATGGATATTTCTCTTCTTTTCTTTAAATATTTTCAACTTTGAATTTTCTTAATTCTAATCCAGATAAGAAGTTTCATAAACTGGGCTGTTTTGCTTAAACTGAAAGTGGAATTCATGCTTTTTTTTTTTTCACTCAAACCTCTTTTGTTTCCACAGTTTTGTTCGATCTTCTTTTTTTGGAAGGAAAAGGATCTTCTTCAATGGATACCTCCATGGACTCTTTGGCCGAAATTTGCTAAATGATCTACTTCTTTTTCATTATGCAAATTAAATGAACAACATTCAAGGGATGACCAATTTTCCAAGATAGATTTTGAAGATAAACATGAGAGCAAGCACCTAAACAAGAGTGTTGAATGGGATAGTCATATATATATATATATAACAAAATCCAATTATATATTCAAACATAGAACATCATATATGTTTGTCAAAGTTATGCATCAATTATTTAATTATTTATTTATATAGTTTAGGTCGTTTACTGAAACATCAAGTTAGTAAGCATGCAATCTTGGATAAGATCAATTCAATATTTCAATTCGGTTCATTGCTCAATTAACTAGTCTTCAACCTAATCTTCACATACAATATTACTTCTTGTAAATTGACCATTGAGTGAATCACAATATTCCACCTGTCTTCAATCTTCGTTAATGGAATATGTTACCTGATAGGGTAAAGTTATGAAAAGACTATAATAACCTTTATAATTTTTGTAGGTACCCGAGTAATCCAAGCCTATATTAAAGTCTGCTTAATCCTCAGGGTCACGGAATATTCTTAATTTCTAATCTTCAGTCACAGAACACTCTATAAACCCAATGGACCAAGTTATTGCATAAATGTGACAGATACCTTCCCTGCAACTCAAACACAAGACTCCTTACATATAACTAACCCTAATGGTTAAATGGTTTGACATACAACCACAAGGGGAGAAGTTAACTTTATTAATGAGACTGAATAATTTTTTCCTACCCAAACTTTATTAAATATATTTTTCACCCCTAATTTGGTTTATATTAACTTTAGGGTTAATATATTAAAAAAAAATTAAAAATAATGTCAGTTATTAAAATAAAATAAAAAAATAGGAAAAGTTTCAATTTTCTGCATTGGAGCATTGACATATTATTAACCAGGAGCTTTTGCAATTTTCAATTTGAACATGCGTAAACACGTAGTGCTTTTTGCCAAAATTTGTCTGTACTACAATAAGATAGTGGTTGCCCAATTGTTACAAAATCTGATATCGACTTTTTCTATTTTTTTTTTTTTTTATTTTGAAGAATAATAATTCCTGCCAAATAAGATGAAGTTGGTGGCTGCTCAATTTTTCCACTCTTCATCATTGCCTGACAAGGTGGGACTTTTCATATTCAATCATCAAACTAATTTTTTTATAAATTTAGTCTAATTAATTAGCATGACTATACGTTGAAGACCCAACTCTTTTTTTATTTTATTTTATCTTTTATTAGGGAGAGTCTTCCAGTGTATTTATATATACCTTAATTAATCTATTAAGACTTTAAAATTATTAGATAAAAACTATAGTAACACTCTTATTAGCAGTTAGAGATTCAAATTCGAAAGATTATGTTAAATCTTTATTTTGTTCTTTTACCATAAAAAAACTCGAATTTAGAAAATTATATTAGATTTTTCTTTGTTCTTTCACTATCAAATCACCCAATGATGGTTCATTTTTTTATTTTCTCAATACAAGAAATTTGACTAAAACATTATCTTCACTTAAATAGTATATAGGAACATTTACACGTGATAATTTATGTTATAAACTTATATATATAATCATTATCTCTTACTAATATCTTTGATTTGTTTCAAATTTGAATTAGTATAATAGGTTATAAGGACGTGTGTGACATATGTGGAATGATTATGATTATTATTGTTGTTGCATGGTTGAATCAAGCTTGTAATTAAGTCAAGTAAACACATATAATCTATTTTTCAGGTCAAACACTCAACATGACTGAGCTGATTTGATTTGATTTGATTTATAATTCTAACTCACTTAACAATAACCACTTGGACCATACGCTACAAAATTCAATAAATTAATTGATAATTAAATAACTCCAAGCATTTTCTTCAACAACTTATCAATAAAATATACATCTTTATGATAATTGGGAAAAATAAAAATAATTAATTAATTGTATGTAATTAAATTAAAATTACATACATAGATTAATTAATTAATTTGGTTTTGGAAAGTGATTAGTGAACTTGAAAGAGTGTTTAATGTTATCATCGAGGCAACCAACTTAATTAGACTCACCAACCATCCTAAAAAAAAGTGAACAATTTTTTTTTTAATTTTAATTTATTTTATATATATTTAAGGTCTTAATATTAAAATAAATAAGGAATCATGGTTATATTAAAATCACAATACATAGATTAATTAATTAATTTGGTTTACTTTTAATTGTTTTCCTTAAAGTTTGGGAATCTTTTTAATTAATATATATAATTCGAACATTTTCTCAAAAAAAAAAAAAAAAAAAAGATAATTACTCGTAAAAGAATTTCTTACTCATTGTACTTTGAGTTGTACTTTGGATCATATTTAAATCGTGACTAATTTTTTATAAATCAAGATTAAATTAATCAAAAGTTAAAATAAAGCTAATGTCAGTATTATTAGTCAATTTAATTCAAATAAAGCTTTAATTTATAAAAATAAAAATTGTGTATCTTTATTATTTTTCTACGTCCACATGACATGGAAATGAACCCATTTCTTTATTTTTCAAAATTTCTCATGAAAGGAATCATGGATAAGACTAAACCCATAATTAGAGTAATGGTGGTTAATTAGAATTGAATATAATGATTATCATAAAAGGGCGGGAGACACGTGAAAGAGAAATGGCATCTAAATGAAAGATTCCTTTCAACCATTTGTGTTCACACCTGCTTTAAGCTGTAAAGATTCCATCCCCAACCCTTTTCACACCTCAAAACCCGAGCCCTTATTTTTTTTATTTAAATTTTAAAGGCTTGGCTTAGACAAAGTTGATCGACTTCATGGCTTGGTTGGGTTTGGGTGCACCGAACACCTGCCTTGACTCAGGTGACTTGTTTGGAATTGGAAGTGCTTTTGAATAAGGAATTTTTTAGGGTTTTTATATGAGTTTAGGAGATGATTAATTATTACATTAGTTACTTGAGGTTACCAAATTCATTATTTTTATTATAGTTTTTGAATGTAAGAATAGTTTAGTTGTTTATTAGATGGTTATGACTCTTTTACATTAGAAAAAAATAAAATAAAAATTTTCGACTTATTTTATTTCTTAGAAGTCACGGGTTTAAATTTAATTTACTTAGCGGCAAAAATTCTCTCCATCACCTGTATTTGAACTTTTGGTCTCTTCTCTATAAAATCTTGGTATTTGATTTCTAGTCGATTTTTAATCATCACAAAGTTAGAGTTTTATGTTCTTAGTTGATTTTTGATTGATTCCGATGGTGAATATTCAATCGATCATCATCATTCGATCTACCAGCTTTCACTCTACAAAAACTCTTTTACCCTAGTTCCTGATAACTCATCGAATGCCAATTGAAAAAGTAAAGTATATTTTGAATATTAACAGAATATAAAAGTGAGATGAGAATGTGGTAGTTTGAAACTTTTTGGATGGGTAAGTGTCATTAAGGTAAACCTTGGGTGGGAAAAAGTCATTTATCTTTAATAAATATTCATTTCCAACAAAAACAAGTGAAAAATATGTAGAAAATCATGAAAAAAGATAATATGATCAAATATAATTTAATAAATTCCATAAAATAAATTTTAGTTGAAATATCTAGATGGCACTCCTTGTTTGAACAAAAAAAACTTGAATATTCAATCAAAGTTTGCAAAATTAAATCAAAAGAAAATAAATAAATAATGTGAACCCTAATTAATTATACGGATTGATGAAGACGAAGATTGAGCCATGCTTGTAGGCTTGTAGCCACCGACGGCTGAAGAAGCTTGATCGGCGGCTTGATAGTCTCCCATCGACCGAGTTGAAGCCAATCCGGAATACTTGGTGATGAGGTCAACTCTCATCACCTGCCATGTCAGAGACACATTATCCAACGTGGCATCGTATTAGGTTTGACTCTTTCCTGCCACTTCTCTCCCACCATCATCCTCCATCTTTGTCCTCCACTCTCTCTCTCTCTTGATATAAATAACTCCCCCCCTTCTCCATTTCCAAATCCTCGCAAAAACAACAAAATAATAAAAACAAAAAGAAAAAAGAAAAATCAAGAACAGGTTTTAAATGGGTAATTGTTTAAGGCATGAATCGTCGTCTATGCAATGGGCGGGGGAGGACTGGGGTTCATTGGCGAGTGAAAGAAGTGAGAAGGGATTGAAAATGGAGGAGGAGGAGGAGGGGCTACTGGGAGGAGGTGGTGGCGATGGGGGTAATTATAAGCTTGGATTTACGTCGTCTTCAACAACGGGAACGACGGAGGTGAAGATCAAGATCACGAAGAAGCAGCTGGAGGAGTTGCTGGGGAAGGTGGACGTAAAGGAGTTGTCAGTGCAGCAAGTTTTGGTCCAGTTGATGAACGTCAGTGATCGTTACGAGTCGCATCACCGGTCATGGCGGCCGGCTCTTCAGAGCATTCCTGAAGTGAATTGACACGAGGAGGGACATCTGATTATAGACAGTGAATGAATTACTGATCAGTGATGTTTCTAGCTCTATTTTTCGGATGGAGGAGAAAATTTTAGGGGGGGTTCCATAGATAGTTTTGTTGGTACATATGATATGACAGAGTGGCTTTGTGTTCTATAAGAGTAATCTGTATATTCCAAGTTTTACAGATCTCTCTGAGTTTTTTTCCCATATGAGAACCATAACCAAACTGTCGGAATTTGTTCAAGTCTCTCTTTCTCTGTTTCTTATCCCGGTTTATTGACATCATTGTGCCCCAATTTGTTTGTTCACTTGATTGACTCATAGAACCAGATGAATGGATATCTTTTTACAGAGGATATCACAATGCAATCATGAAAATGGAAATTTATTCTATACATTCCAAGGTTACACGTATTACATCAGCTACAGATAGCTCAACATAAATGATTTCACAAGATTATCTTCAGTTTTCACTATCAAGAACATTAGCTGATTTCTGATATATGATGTGTGTGCACTGCTTTACAGCTCGATATCGAACATTGACTAATTCTACCAAAAATTAAATAAAATTCCCTTGAAAAGAAAGATGATAAGGTTCAAGATAAATGAATCAATATAAATATTAAAGGCAAAGACACTAAAAAGAAGAAAGAAAAGGCCTGCATTATGTATATAAACAACATGACATTGTATTTCCAGAATTAATGAAACATTTCAACACAAAAATCAAAGTTATTTCACACCTGGAGGGTTTTTGCGTGCTTGGGATTTTAAGGAATATATCAAGTAAAGATATGACATATTTTAGCGTCAAAATTATCGTATAACAACTTGAAAAATTCAATCTTTCAGTGTAAAATTGCTTGTATACAAATGTAAATGCTTCCTCTATGAACGAGGACTCTCTCATAATTTCTTTTAATTATTTGGTGGTTTTATCAATTCAAGTTCTCTATTGGATTGATTACCACCTTTGTATGTTTTGCGATGATAACGTGATCTTTCTGCCATTTGATGAAATTGTAATAATGTATAGGTTTTGCATTGATAGATAATTCATATTTATGCTACTTTTCCACTAAACAATGTTACTATACCCTTATTTCTTCTGTATATACTCATAGACTTGAAGAAACATAAATATAAACTCAAAATGAAGAAGCAGAGTATTCAAACAAATAAATGAACAAACAAAGCTTCATGCATAAAAACTGAAATTAAGGAGCACTCCATAGCATTCTGCAGACACAACAAATTTAATAGAAGAACAAACAAAGCTTCATGCATAAAAACTGAAATTAAGGAGCACTCCATAGCATTCTGCAGACACAACAAATTTAATAGAATTGGATTTTCCCATAATATTGTGCTTTCTTTTTTAACAAACTTCTTCAAAGAAGAACAAATGAAAAAATTGAGAGGAAGAAAGGAAAGAGAGTTGAGAGAATACTTAAATTGACATTAATTACTAAACTCCTTACAGCTGCTGCTTGGCTTAATCAAACTTACTCTTAACCGCAACACTCGTCATCCCTGCAAATAGATCCGTTATTCTTAGGGAACCTAGTTTCCAACAATCCCTTTTCTTTCTTGAGTGAATATAATCAAAACCATAAATATATACTGAAAATTAAAGATCAATGACACCCAAATTTTTACGTGGAAAGCCTCCCCAATGTAAGGAGTAAAAACCACGGGACTTTAGTCCGATTAAAGTCTTTTACTATCACCAAAATAAATGGGAATACAAAGTCTTCTCTAGTGCAAACTAGAGTCATACAAACATCATAAACTTCATAAATCCAACACCAACAATCTCAGCAAAAAAAAGAACAAAATAGCACAAGTTATGAAGAGAATAATCCCAAAAGACACAAAAACTGCAGTTTCGGAAAAATGTGAAAAAGTGCTGCAACAAATGGCAAGGCAAACCAAAGCCTGCAAAAGCTTAAAACATTGGAGAGATGAAGCAGTGTTGAAAGAAGGACTGGGTGCGGTAATGGGGAGGATGCTGAAGGCGATGAAGGATAACTAGAACTGGCACTTGGTCTCAGAGAAGCTGGAGTAACCATGATGTCAACCTTCTGTCCCGCTTCACGATGATCAGGAATGCCACACAAAAAAAAGTGGTGGCCTAGATTGTTTAGGACAGTAGAGTCAAAGCCGGTAATTTAGGTAGCCAAGGGAGATGTTGCATTACAAGACAGAAAATCTGGATGCTTCACTTCCTTTACATTGTGAAATTGACTGCTGTAATTGAATACTGCATACATAATAAGCCATGAAGCTGATTCGTAAATATAAATATAAAATCACAATGAAATTGAGGAAGCTTCATGCATAAAAAGTGAAATTGATGAAGCACTCCGTAGCATTGTGCAGATACAGCAGCAAAAGACACATCAAATTGAATAGAACTGGATTTTCCCATAATATTGTGCTTTCTATTTGAACAAACTTCTTCCAAGAAGAACAAATGGAAAACAGAGAAGAAGAAAGAAAAGAGAGTTGAGAGAATTTTGCATTTTCACTAACTGAAAAGGAGAAGAATACTGTGACTTTATATAGTTGCTACATAGCAAGTAAAACTAAGCACTTACAAAGTTGCTTAAAACAGAAACTTAAACTGACATTAATCAAAATCAAAAGAAATTTGAATAAACAGAAGCAATAGCCATAGTCTATGTTTTGAACTTTTAAGATATGTGAGTTATGTTGGGGAATTTCCACAAGCAGTTGGTGGATACTCTGCTCATCATTAAATTAAAAGCAACAAGAACACATCAAAAATGTAGAAAACTAAAATACAGGCATATTAACCTGGTTAGCAATGGTGAGCATGTTTCAAGTTTCAGTGTTAATTTCTTCCTCCTGGTTGATACTTTCCTCATCACTTTCTATGTATAGCGGTAAACTTCGTGTGCCACTGATAAAAATGGAAGGCTCTGAAGGGAAGTCTGAAATTTGATCTTGGTTGCCCATTTGAAATGCCTGCGGAACCAATTAATTGAAGCATATGAAATGAGAATGTAATAATAAACTTTTTGTGACATCATAGAAAACAACAAGTACAAGTGAAAAATGAAAATAAATAAATAAATTAAGAAATTACATTTGTGACCCAACTCCGTTTCTAAGAAGAATTAAACAAATTTTTGACACAAAATCTTTAATAATAATAATAATAATAATAATAATAATAAGCCAACATTTTATTGAGTGAAGGATTTGAAAAGGAGTAAGTACCTTTGCTTTGGCATGCACACATCCGTCTTCACCCATGGAAAATCTTGTACTCATCTTGGGACAATTACCAATTGTCAATGAATCCTTCAAAGATGGAAATACGAAATGATAACCCACTGGGCAGAACTTGGTGAGACTTGGTAATGCGCAGAGATACAAAGAATCAAGTTGAGGGAGCTCGATTTCTTTGTGATCCATGATGTCAGCAACATCTTTATCTCCAAATACTTCTTCTAATCCATAGTTAGCAAATGCAAGTATCCCTTTCAGTTTTTGAAGACGTGGAGCTACCGTGATAGCAAACAGTCGTCTTATTTTAGGGCAACATTGAACATGAATGTGTAAGAGATTTTGGAAGAATAGAATTTGATTCTCTTCATCTTCTTCAACAATGATTTCCTCCAATTCCCCACATTCATTGATAGATAGCCTTTGCAACTGCGACAGATTTTGAGCAAGAGAAGTTGAGAAGATATTTCTCAGCCTATCGCAGTGGTATAGATGTAAAGTTGTAAGATTCTCCAGGCTTAAAACAAGCGTAGGACTCTTACTACATAAACCTTCTAGTTCTGGCAAATATCCCAACCACAATGTTTTCAAATTAGGGAGTGAGAATAAATGTCGCTCTCCGTCTTCCAACGGAAATAACACTTTTACTCCACAATTGTTAATACTTAATTCTTCCAGATCTTTGAAGAAGCCATCTTTCAACTGATTCCAATTGCCAATCCTTAGAATTCGCAAATTCTGGAGAAAACAAATCACATTCATCTTATCAAAATTTTATAACATCCTAAATTAAAAGTAATATAATAATAATAATAAAGTCAGCCATTAGTTTTAATTCATTGATTCACAAAATAAAATTAAATAAAGTAAAAATATATTATTGAATATTATTAGATTATTAAATTAACAGTTTCTATAAATAATAAATTATTTGTGGCCCACCTACTCAAATGCTCTTAATAGGTAATATACAATCGGATGACACCCAATATTTCTATATTAATATTTAATATAAATCAATGTTCATTCAAATCATTAAAAAGTTTATTAATATTTTTTATTTAATTTAATTATAAAAAATGTCTATATTACTATTTCTGATAAAAAAATTTAATATAAATCATTAAAAGTTATGAATTTTTATTTGTTTGAATTTTAATCAAATTCCAAAATGTTCATTCTCAGACCAAAATCTTCAAAAAACGAAGGCAACAGATTCAAGAAAATCTTGATAAACAATTGAAAAAAAGATATATACCTCCTGTAGATCTTGTACTTTAGATGCAACTTCAGTAACGAAAGACATACTCAAATTCGAGCACCTGTCTATTGTGAAATCTTTCACTGTTAAAGCTCTTTTTCTTGATTCTGATACGCGATAAAACTCTGAACCAGTACTGTTCACACAAATGTCATATCTTAGCAATTTGTTGCAAATAAATCCCAAGTGTCCTGATAGGCATTTAGCCTTTATTTTCAGAAATAGTACAACCAAATTCGATAGAGAATTCAACTCAGAGAGACTAGCATTGCTTCCTTCTGTACTCGTCTCTTCATCTTCCCTTTCGTCAAAGTAGTCATCCACATATAATTCTTCTAGTTGAGAAAATCTCGATATCACATTGGAAGGAATTCTTTTTAACCGACTACAGTCACGTAAGTCTAGCAATCTTAATTCAGTGAGTGCCCCAAGTTCTTTTGGAAATTCGTCAAATGATGAATATCTTAAACTAAGAATCTCAAGTCTGGCAAGATGTTCTAAGGAAGAAATGTCTCTCAAATTGCAACGAATCAGCTCTAGAGTTTTGATATCTGTCAAGAACTTAAGTGATTTTATTGACAAGTTCGCACAACTTAGACTTACATTTTTTAAGGCTTTCATCTCTTCAAAAAAATGGTTTGAAACTTCAATGTTGTCGCGACGCTCATAAGAGTATTGACGAGACAATAAAAAAGTTTCGAGCTTCGGACACTCCAAGTGATCAGGAAGCATTTGTATGTCCATTAAGGAGATTGCAGTACATTGTCCAAGGTGCCTTCCCTCCTTTCGCCACTCAGCCAATCCCCAGCCAGCTTTAACAAGAAACACATTATCTCCTTTGGATGCTATTCCCAAGGCAACATCACGAATCACATCATGCATTTTCACAAATCCTTTTATAGCAGCATCTATCAACAAACAAGAAGCTATGAGCTTTTTAACCTTTACTCGTAGTTGTCTCCTCGCTTGTTCAATTGAGTCAACATTTGGAAATAAACCTAGCCCCATTCCATATGTAACCAATTCCTCCAAAGGAATTTCATAATCTTCAGGAAACAACGAACACAACAAAAAACATAGCTTGGTTTCTTTACCCTCCAAACAATCATAGCTGACCTTGAGAATGGCATATACATCAGCACCAACATCAATGTCTTCAGGTATATCTTCAAGTTTTGACTTTTGTAATTTCTCAAACACAAGTGTCCATTCATCAATGCCCTTTTCTTTTAAAGCACTCCCAATAGTTACAATTGCTAATGGCAATCCCTTGCATTCTTTAGCAACTTTAACCGCTAGATCGTTCAATGGATGGGATTCATCATCAGCTATACCTGCATGCTTTTTAAGTAAAGTCAATCCTTCATCTTCATTCAGTTCATTCAGAAAAATTCGTGGCTGACAGCTCATACCAATACATACATCTCGGATGCGAGTTGTTAGAAGGATTTTGCAACCTTTGAGATCATCGCCAAAAGGAATTCCTATCTTAGATCTGAAGTCAATTTTTTTCCAAACATCATCTAAGATTATGAGGATCTTCTTTTCAGTTGTCACAAATCTCAAATGCAAACGCTCTGCTCTTCCTTCTTCACTTTCTTCCTTCAATTCCATACCGAATGAGTCTGCAAGATAACCTTGAATATTTTTGAAGTTTGGAGCTTGGGATACAACAATGACCACAACCTCATCAAAAATTTTCTCTTCTTTGACTCTTTTACCCACCGCTTTTGCTAAGGTTGTTTTACCCGCTCCGCCCATCCCATACAATCCAACCATATGGGTTTGATCACTTTTTAGTGCCTCAATAATCTGATGAAAAGTACGTTTCGTAGACTTGAAAAGTTGAAAATCTTTTGAGGCTGAAAATTCTATCCCTGGTAATGTAGCAGGATGGGAGACTTTCTCGAATTTGCCACTTCCCCGTAGATTTAACATAATACGTCTTTTATGTTCTGCTTTCCTACTCAATCGATATTGCCAACCCCAATTAGGACATTGCCCACCGAGACATGTTTTATTTTCTTCTATTTCCTCTTTTAACTTTTGCACATCTTCGACAACCTCATCCACATCGTTTAGCCACTTTTGCACATCTTTCTCAATCACTTCGGTATTTCTCTTTGCACTGTCAACATCCTGCTGCACACGGTCACGTGCACGTTCCAAATGGCCATATTCTTTTAAAAAATCTTTGACAATGCTCTTGAAACAAAATAAATAACGAACATGACATTTGATTAACTTCAACAAGTTTTCTTCAACCTCCGATACAATGGGTTCCACAAAAGGTGCTGCTATTTCCATCCTGTATGATATCAGAAATTGATTATTAGTATGATATCAAACAAAGAAAAACTATTGAAAAGGGGTGAATGAGAAATTACAACACCTTTCTCTTTAGGTAATTGTGAAATGACAAGACTTTGAATGAAAACCAATGAGGCACAAGCTCCCAGCTTGTCCTAGCCTTAGCTGCAAGAAGTAAAGAAAGGAAACAAGATCAGAATAAGTTGTAGAAGAAAAAAAAGACGCGGATGTGAATAAGATTCCTTATGGGAAGCAATATATTGTTAAGTGTTATAACTGGGTACTAGACTAATTGTTGTCAGTTTCATGGCTATTAAGTTATTAAGAAATATGTGTTCAACTGTCATAAATATTTTCTTTTAATATTTGTAACTGATCTTTCCTCAATTATAATTAAATTATATAAAGCGACAACATAAATAGAGATTGATTATGGGTTCAGAAGTTCAAGTTAAATATTAATTATTTTCTATCAACAAATTCAACACTATTTGATTGTAATTAATATACGACTCACAATTAGCATTAAAATTTAAGTTAAAATATCCTTGCCTTTTAATTTAATCTCATGTGTGAACCTAAAAGAACAAAGACCTGGAAGGTGATCTTTCATAAATTAAAGGTGGAAAACAATGTTCAGTTTTAATTTGCTTGTTTTTTATTAGTCCGCATTTGAGAATTTTCATATATTTTAGAAAACTTTTCTTAATGAGGTCTGTTGGTTAAAAAAAATGTAGTATAGAGAAAATTATTTATCTTATTTCTTTCTAAGAATAAAATTAAAAATAACCAAATTGTTTTGATGACTATAATAAAATAGAAAATAAATTGATCTGAGAGATCTTAGTTGAAAGATTTCCAAAAATTGGATATTTTTTATGTTCAGCCCTTAAAATTAATTATGAAATTTTTTTAATTAGTTATTAATGAAGGTAATTTGTTTCAGAATATAATGTAAAAGCTATGTGTATTTGATAGTAATATAAGGGTGAATTAGTAATTTAATTTGGATCTTTATTATCATTATTTTCATATTCAAATTTAAGTAACAATAATAGAGAATGTAAATATAAGATTACAGCTATAATAATAAAATTCTGTTTCACTATTCTATCCTATCTTATTCATATCCTACCCAAAATACATATTTGTTTCAATATTCTCAAAATCCAATCATTTTCTATTCAACTCAAAATATTTAGATTTTTTTGATCCTCTAGGTTTATTAATTTAACTAGATAAAAACACCCCCACCCACCCACATATTATTAGCAGCGGGCCACCATCGCTGAAAGGTGGCCGAAATATGCCAGAATAGCACACAACCGACTGTATGTGGCTGTCACGCATCGATCTAGCCTTTTCTAGCCAGATTGGCACACAACCGGCCAGATCTGGTTACCCTTTAGCAGTAGTGGCCGGCTGCCAGCATTTAATAGGTGAGTGAGGGTGTTTTTGTTAATTTTTAGTGTTTTATTGTAAGAGGTATTTAGCTAAATTAACAAATATAGGGGGTGTTTTTGCCCATTTTCAAATCATATTCTCGTAATAATAACCGAATTCAACTTTTTCAAAAATATTACTCAAAATACTCTACCAAACACACCCAAATGAATGATATATGTAAATAATGTGATATTTTTTAAAATTCAAAATTTCAAAGTCAATTTTTTTTTTTTTTTTTATATTCATTAGTAAAATTGCAAAATGCATTATTTAAGATTACAGTTAATATATAAATCTTATAGATTAAAGAGATTTTTTTTTTTTTAAAATAAGGTCTTCGTAATAATTAATTTAATAAGAAAGAAATAATAGTAATGACAATAACTTTAGATTTAACATATTGTAAATAATTAAAAGATTGCCAAAGAATTTGGAGGACAAAATGGTATGCGAAAGTGATAAGTATATATAGTAAATCTGAAGAAAAAATACAATAATAAATACTCATTAGATTAAATTAAATCTTTTAATTCATGAGTATAAATAACATTTTATAAAACCAAATTAATTTTTTTTTCTTTCTCAAGTTTTTGGGTAAATAAAAAAAAATAGTAAATAGACAATATTCATATAAGATGTGATCAAAATTTTGTATTTATTATTATATATTTGTAAAGCAATGGGTCTCATGTTCTATAGAAATATCGGACAAAATGACGTGATTGAAGAATGACTATTAGAATTTATACCTAAAGCGAATGAAATAGAAAAGAAAAGAAAAAATGTTGCTTACTTTCTTGAGTAGAGAGATGGCTTCAATAACTTCTTGTAACTTCACTAGATAGATATTGCCACAAAATTATCAAACAAGCTGCAAATGATAGATAACAAACTAGCTAATCAAAATTATGAATAAAGAATCTCAATCGGCTATTGGGGTGTTAGCCCAAACAAGTGTTTATATATCTTATCTCATCCTTAATCTTCTAATTTTCCTTTTCTTTCTTAGAAATATAAGTTAAATATTTGAAAGTAGAATAATTAACATATCTAGCTTAGCAAAAACCAGAAGACAAATAGTAATAAATGTTAATAACAGAGTTCATAAATCTTAAGAAATCATACCTAAATATTTGAAGGTTGTAACCTAGAAAAAGGCACCTGACTTTGAGACTTGAAACTTTTGTTACCTGACACGAGCACGAAGACAAGTGAACATACACATTAATGACACATAGAAACATTTAAAGAAATATTCAATATACAATTCTTGGTCATAATGAAAGAATAACAAGTATATGTTCTTCTATAATAAATTATTTGTATTTATATGTCAATAGTACACTTGGGATAAAAATTGTATTTATAAAAACCATCACTAATCCTTACAAAATAGGATGAATATGCTATATATCTTGAAAACTCACCTCAGCAGTAGATACCAATGTTCATATATTTGCAAAATCCCTATCACTTACAAGCTTGAGAATGTGAGCTCACAATTTGCAAAGCCTATCGTCATAACCAAATAAAAAGACATATTTTAGTCCAAGCTTTGATAGATCAACGTTACAAATTCTTATCCTTTAACTAATTTGTACATTGGAATTGGTACAACTAGAACATTGGAATTGTGGCATGTCCTTGATCTTTAAAAGTTTAATTTCTTGGGTGCACTTGCTTCAATTATTGGTTCAGATGTGGGTTTAAAAGCATGGCCCTGTTCAATTTTATATGACTGGTACGCATGTTGGGATAAGATTTCTAATCACTGAGTGATATATAGCTGCTAAGCTCCATTAAAAAAACATAACTAAAGAATCAATTATTATTAAAATATTATGGAAATGCATAAAAGTTAATTTTCATACCTTTGTGTGTAAGCAGAATACATCCAGTATGAAGCTGCCGATGAGAACTCCACTTCACTATCCCTTACACATACAATTTCAAGTGAAATATACCTCACACACAATCAAAACTAACAACACCCAACTGATTTACTTTTCCCTACCTTCAATTTTATTAGATAGCCTAATAAACGAAATCACTGAAATTATTGAAATAAATCAAAAATCGATAAAATATGAGGTTGATAAAGGTAAAATCAGAAAGATAAACATTAGAAAAAGTAAGTATTCTAGTGAGTAATCAATTTTCCAGATGATGTTCAAAGATTATTGAGTAATCATATTGAAACATGAAAATTAACTTCAGATCGTTAGATATTTGCAAAATCTCTTATCTATTTGTTTTGACGATGACGAGTAAAATGGAAAATTAATTGATATAAGGTATACTTGAAAGATCTCCAAAAATTTGATTTTTTTTTTCAGCCCTTAAAGGAGTGGTAAAAGAAGTTGTTTTCGCTGTAGTAAACAAATGTCATAAGAGAGCTAATTCTAAAGCAAATGTCACAATTTAATCTTAACTTCACATATTAGGAATTATGTAAATTAACATTTGAAAGCATTAAAATATCATAAGAGAGTTCAATGTGTGAAGCAATACCTTGTCTTGAAGAAGCAAGAACTAGACTTGAAAAATAATGAACTACCTAATTGATTTGAAGATTAAAAAAGGGTTAGATTTTGTATTGACAGATATGCCCAAAAAATAAATTTAATGATTTTTTTTAAAACTGATTTTTAATCCAAAAATCTTACTAATTTTACACCAAATCACTATAGTAACACTTAATTATATAGTAATGTTTATCCAAAACAAATGAAATAGAAAAGAAAAGAAAAACGTTGCTTACTTTGAATACTTTCTCGAGTAAAGAGATGGCTTCAGTAATTCTTAGAACTTCACTAGATAAATATCGCCACACAATCTAAAACAAGTTGCAAACGATAAACAACAAACTATCTGATCAAAACTTTATGAATAATGAATCTTAATCGGCCATTGAGGTGTTAGCATAAACAAGTGTTTATATATCTTATCATGTACTTAATCTTTTAGGTTTCCCTTTTTCTTTTTTTTCTCTCATAAATGTAAATTAAAGTAATTGAAAGTGAAGGAATGATTAACATATTTAGTCTACCACAAATCAAAAGACAAAATTCTCGAAGCTTATGCTATTCAAGTGGTAATTATTTTATTCTATATTTTTGGAAGTGGTAGACAATAAGTAAGCATTCTAAAATATGATGATGATATATATCTTGAAAGCTCACCTCAGCAGTAGACACTGATATTCAGATATTTGCGAGAACTCTATCACTTCCGAGCTTGAGAAGGTGTGGTCACAGTTTGCAAAGCCTAGCTTCATTAAGAAGCAAAGGAAGTGAGAACACACATTTTAATTCAAACTCTGATAGATCAACATTACAATTTCTTATCCTTTCATTAATTTGAATATTTGAGTTGGTATAACTAGAGCATTATAATTGGTACACTTAATTCTATTATTGGTTTCAAAGGTGGTTTTAAAGTATGGCCTGTTTTTTAAGCAATCTTTTTATATGTTGAGATGAGATGCTAAACTCCATTAAAACAACATAATTAAAGAATAAATTATTGTTAAGATATATTTAAAAACATTAAAGTTAGTATTCATACCTATACCTGGTGTTTAAGCAAAATATAATACATCTATGGAAAGCTACTGATGAGAATTCCATTTGACTACCCCTTAAAAGATATGTATTTCAAATCCCCAAACAATGTCAAATTCAATAATAACATCATCATTTCGAAATACTTTATCGTGCCTTTCATTTTTTATTTTTTTGGTTAGGGATGCGAATTAAATGAAATTATAGAAAGAAATCAAAATCCGGTAAAATATGAAGTTGATAAGGGCAAAATTAGAATATAAACAGTAGCAAAAGATAGTATTTTGACAGATAATTAATCAAATTTTCTAGATGATGTCCAAAGATTCACAAGCACAAGCTCCCATTATTAAGTGAAAATCAAATTCTAATGAAATAAAAAAATTATAAAAAAACCTATTTATAGGGTGATCCATATATATAAAAAAACCTATTTATCTTTGCAGAATAAAAAAATAAAAAAATAAAATTTTAATTTCAAATTTCAAATTTCATTTAATTCTCTCTCTCATATCATTAAGTAAAAATCATATCCCAATGACATATTTTCAAAACATTGGGTTTGTTACCAATATTTTAATTTAATTATATATTAAGAGTTATTATAAAGTTGACTTACACCAACAATTATAATGAAGATATTTGTGATAAAAATTCAATTTCAAATAAAGTCTATTTTTCATTACTGAAAAAGCAGTTGCTATGAGATGCATAGTTCGTGGTGATTAGCCATGGTTTCTTTAATATTCTTTTTTTAAAGAATTAAATTTTTTACTTTAATGTAATTGTCATTTCAAATACATCTAATTGTAATTTCAAATCAATTGTAGGACATAGAATTTAAAATAAGATATTATAAGATTAATTTTAGTGTGCACTTAAAGTTAATTGCCCGGACTTGAAATTTAAAACAATATATTATATGATTTTATTGTACAGACTTAAAGTTAATACGGTCAGGTCTATACAATAGATTCAAAAGTTAATGTTTATAGAACCAAAGTTTTTACTTTAATCTAACTGTCATTTCAATTGTCAATACTTAGAATTTAAAATGAAATATTATATGCTTTTAGTGTCCTGACTCTAAACTTAAAAGGGTGATATAGATAAAACAAAAATTAATTTTAAATTTGACTCATACCAACAATTATAAATTTAATTATAATTGACAAAACAACGCTTCTCAAATAAACACTTTAGTCAATATGAAAACATGTTGCAAACAGTTCTTACACTTGCAATAAGGATTACACTTCAACTTCGGGTGATAACTTCAACTTTGAGTGATAAAGGTCAAACAGTTCTTACACTTGCAATAAGGATTATTTATTTGATTTCTTTTTAAGAATAAAATTAAAAATAACCCAATTGTTTTGATGACTAGAATAAAATTAGAAAATAAATTGATTTGAGAGATTGTACTTGAAAGATTTCCAATAATTGGATATTTTTTACGTTCAGCCCTTAAAATTAATTATAAAAACTTTTTTAATTAATTATTAGTGAAGGTAATTTGTTTCATAATATAATGTAAAAGCTATGTGAATTTGATAGTAATATAAGGGTGAATTAGTAATTTAATTTGGATCTTTATTATCATTACTTTCATATTCAAAATTAGGTAACAATTTTTAACTTCTTTTAATTCAGAAAAAACAAATAACCTAAATACCGAAATTGTTTAGACATAAGTAATAAGTGGTGAAAACAAATACATTTATTAATATATGTTGAGCTAATACCCTTTTATTGTTAAAACTAACGTCTGAAAGTCTGATAGGTGAGACAATATAGTTTTTAAAAGTTTATGAGTTAAGGTATAACATATGAAAATAACAGTCAACGTCTCTCTCCTCCTTTTGCAGTTAAAATATGAAAATTACTTGGATATGTAGATCGACTACACAGCATCATTATGGTATCAATTTTGTTGTCAGATTCTCTCCAACAACGGAAGCCGGTTGCCGGCACCAGCAACCAACCGGCAATTCTAAAGATTCACCAATCATAATTTTTTTTTAATTAATTATTAATGAAGGTAATTTATTTGTGTATTTAATAGTAATATAAGGGTGAATTAGTAATTCTATTTGGATCTTTATTTATCATTATTTTCATATTCAAATTTAAACAATCATATTGAAATGGGAAAATTTTAACCTCGAAATTCACCTGACCTGGTAGCTTTAGATCTTCATAAATTTGCAAAATCTGAATCACCTATGAGCATAAATGAAGATTAATGAACATATAGATATACATAAAACTTTCCAGATCTAAAGATCATTAATTTAAAACCAAAAAGTAATTCAGTAGATCACAAATGAAGATCCAAAGAGCCAGGAATGACCTTCTTTTCTGTAAGCTAATATATCCTTAAATATATGAAGCAAAAGCAAATACTTTCTCCAGAGAATCAGATGCTGGTAGAGTCCTGCTGCAAGTAAAATAACGACAACAATCTTCATATATTTTCAAAATCTCTAACACCTAAGAGTATATTACAAGATCTGAAAAGTGATTCATTACCTCAACACCAACATAGACTTTCAGTTGACTATCCCTTAGCTCACAGATATTAGTATCAAATATTATCTTCAGAGAATCAAATAATAGTAAAGTAGTGCTGCAAGTAGATAAATAACAGAAACCAGAAGATTAAACCATACACCACAAATCTCAACCAACAAAAAGCAGAAGATAATTAAGCAGTAGCAAAAGCAAATTATTGTTTACGTTAAAAGATGGTACCGAATGGGTTGATGGATCAATGTTATACTGAGTTGAAACTTGCCATGTAACTTTAGATTACACAAAACTGAGTTGCAGATAGAGATGAATGATTTTGAAACTCAACTTGTAAACTTTAGATAGCACAAAACAGAGTTGCTGAAAGAGATAAATGAGAATGTGTGACTTGTATAATACTCTGACTCGAGAGTAAAGAGTAAATTAAGAAAGCGTTGAGTGAATGACAATTTTCCCCCAGGGTTTGCTGCATTTACATTTTCCCACCCGCAAAACCTTCTTAAGAAAACAATTTTCCACCTACTGTCAATCTCCGTCCATGGCATCTGTTACCTGATGGGGTAAAGCTACAAAAAGAATATAATACTCTTTACTCTTTACTTTATAATTTTTAACAACGTTGAATAACATTTTTCCACTCAAACTTAATTAAATATATATTTTACCCCTAATTTGGTTTATGTTAATAAATAAATTGAATAAAAATTTGTATTCAGAAAATTTACAATTTTGGTAAGCAAGATGTCACCGGCTAGTCGTCGAATATATTTTTGTCTTATTAAGAGGAGAAAGTAACAGTCAATATTTCTCTCTCCTCTTTTTGCAAATAAAACATGAGTTTTTAGCCGATAAAAATTACTAGGATGTGTAAATCCTCTTCGGATTCAATAACAGAATTCGCTTTTATTGTTGATAGAGAGTAACCGACAATTCTAAATATTCACCAATTATGAAATGTTTTTAATTATTTATTAATGAAGGTAATTTATTTCAGAATATAATGTAAAAGTTATGTGTATTTAATAGTAATATAAGGGTGAATTAGTAATTTAATTTGGATCTTTATTATCATTATTTTCATATTAAAATTTAAGTAACAATTGTTAACTTTTTTTTTTAATTCAGAAAAAACAAATAACCTAAACACTGAAATTGTTTAGACATAAGTGATAAGTGGTGAAAACAAATACATTTATTAACATATATTGTGCGAACCAACGAGAATGTCTTTTTACCAATGAAACTAACGTCTGATGGGTGAGAAAACATATTTTTCAAAGTTTATGAGTGAAAAAGTAATTCCAGTAAACTTTGGGTGCAAAATGTCGTTCACTCAGAAAGCATTATATTTCAATCCCTCTCGACCACATTTGCTCTGCTATTTGTAAATGGAAATAGTGACCCAGACCCACCATGTCTGTAGAGAATTGACTTATCAAACTAAAAGACGACAGAAATTTAATGCATGAAAACACCCTAGCTAGAAGCTATTAATTTTCCCCTATTTTTTCTTTAGCGAATGGACCCTATGTCTGCCACGATTTGATGCACCAACTATCAGCGTCCAGTAATTCAATAATACAATTCACTTTTACTGTGCCATTTTATTCAATACTACAAACTTAGCTCAAATGATATGGTAATTTTACGTATAAGGGTTAATTTTATTTCTCTCTTATGAAATAATTTAGTATTAAATTTATCTATTTTATTTAGAAAGTATTAAAAATACTTGTAATAAAAGTTTTTTTTTTTTATAATTTTGTAAAGAATGTTTGATATTTTTAATGAGAAGACCCAAAAAAAAAAAAAAAAAAGGAAGAGAGGAAATTGATAAAGATTGAGTTATGTGAAGGAGAGGAGCCTGCGGAAATGTTAGACATAATGCAGACAAAAAAGAAAGGACAGAGACAATGGAAGAACAGGTGAAGCTCGGATTGGCCATGAAAACTGAAATCCCACCGTTGGTGGATTCCATTTTGTTTTACCCATTGTCGATATTCCAAATAAGAAATTACAAGTACTGCCCCGCCTTTTTGGTATACTTTTTAAACTCTATTATATCATATTATCCAATTCAATCCAATCAACTGAAATACATATTTATTTTAATTCTGACTATTTAATTTAAAATCCAATTATATTTTATTTAACTCAAAATATTTAATAATTATATTTTTCAATAAAAATTTATAAATTAACAAAAATACCCTTACTCACC
Organism: Pistacia integerrima; assembly: GCA_026225825.1. NCBI lineage: Eukaryota > Viridiplantae > Streptophyta > Magnoliopsida > Sapindales > Anacardiaceae > Pistacia > Pistacia integerrima. The sequence goes on along the minus strand of CM047738.1, from coordinate 5,351,424 downwards.
CAACTAATTATCGACAGTCTATCACCATTGTCGGATGGTGGTTGAAAGTCACCAGAATGACGCATGATCGGCTGGATCTGGCCGATTGTGTAACGATCTGACCATTTCTGGTTAGATCTATGACCAAAGATCTAGTCATCGATAGCTAGATCTCGCCATTAACGATGAACATATCTTGGCCGACGCGTTGACAGCCAAACGACAGCCAGAAATCATCGTCAACGATGACCAAGATAGCCGTCATCAATGACAAAATCTTTAGCTATATATCTAGCCGTTTTTGACTATATCGACGCACGATCGACCAAATCCAGTCAGTTGTGCGCCATTCTGACGAATTTTGACCATCGTCTGACATTGGTGGGCAGCTGTCAATAATTAGTTGGGTGGATGAGGGTGTTTTTGTTAATTTATAAATTTGTATTGTTTATGAGGGTATTTAGCTAAATTAACAAATGTATGAGGTTAAAAAATAATCTAAATATTTTCAAAAAATGTATCAAACACATTTTCAAAATTCTATCATATTTGATTAAATCCTATTTAAAATAGAATACTATTCTAAAAAAAAAAAAAAAACTATTATAATTCATATCTAAAAAAACTATTGTCTAACAAGCAATCAAACTCAGTTCATAAAGCACTTGAAAAATTATATAGTATATCGTATAAGTATAATTGGCAACAATTTTGGTCAATGGGCCTCTTTTCACATAGAGGGAGCCCTTTTGTTTGCTTGGGTTTTTACGGCACATGGGATCATGCTTAATTTACAACATCTCCCTTCTTTCCTAAATAATATATAATTGTTTGTTAAAGTAAATTAATTGTTACTAATTACAGTACATTTCTTTTTAATTATTTGGTAGGTTTATTCATTCAAATCCTCTATTCAAATTATATAGATCCCATAACTTTTTCTTTTATTACCAAAAGTTTTGAAATAATATTATGACCGATGATCACTTGTCAGTCCATGTCAAAATTAACATAATTGCTCTTAATGAAAATTAATAACACAAAAATAGTTGAAATGTGGTTTCCACCTAACATAGTCTAGCATGTTTTAATTAGATGAGTAAACGATGTATCTTCACCTAAGGTTTGCCTTAATAACACTTGCTCACACAAAAAGTTTCAAAATACCACATTTTCACCCAAAGTTAATCCGGTCATCTCTTTATAAAACCCATCTTACTTTAGCACCTGATTTATTGCCAATTACCGGCCATCGTAAATCTAGGGTTTCTTATTTTTAGTTGATTTCCTTATGATTCTAACAGCAAATTTTCAATCGATCACTGCCTTTGATCCACCGACCTACTCTACAAAAACCCTCTTATCTTGGCTCCTAGTAACTTTTCGAATGCTCAGTAGGAAAGCGAAGTATATTTAGGGTATTAACAGAATATAAATGTTCGATGGGAAAGTGGTATTTTAAAACTCTTTTGACGTAAAAGTATCGTTCAGGCAAACCTTGGGTGGGAAAAAGTGGTTCACTCTAATTAGACTCTCAAAGTATAATATTAAATTCTAGTTTTGTTAGATTTATTCATTTAAACCCTCTATTTGGATTATATAGATCTCATAAGTCATAACTGTCTTTATTACCAAAAGTTTTGAAATAATAATATGACCGATGATCATTTGTCCTTCATGTGAAAGCAGTGATGTTAGAAGTGTGATTCTAGTAATAATAGGCTAGCGATTGTTATGGTTGTAACTGTAGGGATAAACAAATAATTTAATTTAATTATTAATAAATATTACATAAAAATAATTAAAATTTTAATAAATTATTTTTAGGGTTAAAATAGAGAAAAAATTTAAACAAGGGAAAGTGGGCATTTGTCGCATACAAAACTAAATGCCCCTAGAATGGGCATTCTTTCCAACTACCGCTTTTTAAAGGAAAGGAGGTTTACAGAAAATATGGGGGTTAACATAATTGCTCTTGATGAAAAATAACAAGACAAAAATAATTGGGATGTACTAAACTATCAAGTTTAGCACCATCTAACATAGTCTTCCATACTTTAATTAAAATGATATACATTTGAGTTTTATACAATTTAACATAGTATAACGTTATATATTAGGAACATATCATCTGTTGTTTCATTTAAGATATAATTGGTAATCATTGGATTTTACAATTTACATTTATTCTGTAAATAATGTATGTATATTTTGAAAAATTACGATTATTGAGTTGGTTATATATGTCCAAACCTTTTTTTTTTTTTTTAAAGAAATTTGTAAAATACTACTTAGGAACTTATTATTTAAGAGTTGAATTGCCTATGATAAACTTGGTGAAACTAAATAATTGTTCTCTACTAGCATAGCCGAAGTGTCGAACCCCTTGATGGTTACGTAATACTAGATTTCATTGTTTTATGTAGTCATAAAAGAGATCTCAAAACCCCTTGATGGGTAAACTTTCTGGTATATGGCGAAAACTGTAGCATGAAATCTGGATGGAAGACTCTGAAGGGAACTCAACAATTTCATCTTCCTTGCCCATTTTCAATGCCTGCGGAACCAATTAATTGAAGCATATGAAATCAGAATATAATAATAAGCTTATTATGACATTATAGAAAACAAGAAGTAGAAGTGAAAAAATTTCTCTTCTCTTGTAACATAATGTCCTGTTTCTTTAAAAGCAGGGGGAAGTAACAATGTCTTGGAAAGAGGATACTGATTGCTGCTCATGGGACCGAGTCACTTGAGATACTTTAACCGGTCATGTGATTGGCGTCGACCTTAGTTGTGCCTGGTAACTTCCCCTCCCAACAGCAGCCTCTTCTCCATTACCTACAGAGGTTCAATCTAGCTTATAGTGATTTCAATCTCTCTCAAATTCTTAACTCAAACTTTACTGTTAAAATTCCAACTGAGATCTCCCACTTGTCTAATATGGTTTCTCTTGATCTCTCTGTATATATTTCTTTCATGAGACTTGAATCAGCTGTATGGGAAGAATTAGTTTATTATTTTACTAAGTTGACTGAACTTGTTCTTGATAATGTGAGCATGTCTGCATTAGTACCTTCTTCCTTAACCATCTATCTTCTCTGATTTCTGATTTGTGAGGGAACTTCACCAGCCATACAGATTCTTAGTTTAAGGCCTAACCTCAATTTGACAGGTAACTAATCTGTCATTGGGTCAAATTATTTTGACCAGCTCTCTTGTTTAACTCTTTCGGAAAATAATTTCATCTGGTGATTTTCCTGATTCTTTCGTCAACTTAAAGCAACTTTATTTTGTGGACTTCTTAAAATCTCTCTCAATGGGCTTACTCTGTTCGGTGGTGAAGATGGCGCAGCCTAGTGCCCATGTTTTTGCTAAGGAGTTTGGGCCGGTTTTTGAGTGGGCCTGTCCAAGGTTGTTAGCTTTGGTGGAGAGTCCTCATTTATGGACTGTATTTTTTTATTCTTTTCAATTTCTGGGTTTATCCAAAAAAAGAAAAAAAAATCTCTCTCAATGGGAGAATCCCGTTTTGGTTATTCATTCAACCATTATTGACGTCCATGGACCTTGGTGATAAGCAGTTAATTGTTCATATTGATCGGTTTGAGAGTAATTCATTGCAAGCCACTTATTTGAAATTTGAGTAACAATAGACTTGATGGCTCTATTCCAAATTAATTATAAAAGAGAATTTGTAGAGCAATAATAAAGAGATGGCTTCAATATTAGTTTATAACTTAACCAGATCAATATCGGCACCCAATTTTGAGAGAACCTGGAAGTGAAAGATAACATTATGATTAAAAAATCTGAATGGCCCATCGGTGTTTTAGCACACACAATCAAGTCCTAAAGTATATTTCTCTCCCACTTAATCTTATAATTTTCCTAGAAAGAAAATTAAAAATATTGAGAGTGGGAAGATTTAAGATATTTAGTCTAGCACAAATCAGAAGAAAAACAGTAGAAAAAGTAACTTTGTGAGTAGTGACTTGAAATCTTTTGTAACCGTACAAGAATGCAACCATTTTTACTGAAATTTCATTCGGATGATCATGATGAACATTACTTTATTTAAATTTCTTTATTAATAGGATAGGCAAAAGCCTTGGGGAAAAATTTGATTGTGTTTTGGGAATTTGCAGCTAGATTTATTATATATTAGGAGCTGCTTTGTTTTATGTTCCTCAATTATGTAAGATTGTATTACAATAATCAAAGGATCATATTTTTGTGTGATTTCAATACAGAAATGCATGACCAGACCAGATTCAAAGCATAAGCACTTAATAATCTTGCTTGTTTGACAAGAAATTAATTTGTGATTTTTGTGACAGAATTTCATTGTTACAACAAAACGTTTTACTACAACAATTGCAAAAGTCAATCAACACTGCTTTCAGAAACTTCAATGATCAAATAAAAAGAGTCAACTCTTTGCTCACTTCTCACATGGTTGCTGCCAGAGAACTGTATAGAGATTGTTCCAACATCAAACTTCGAAAATGAAGAAGCAAAAGATGGTAATGAACAGGAAGTGGAATGGCTCTTGGATTTGTGGTGGGTTTCTGGAGCATAATAGGTCCTCTAATTGTTAACAGAAGATGGAGGTTCAAGTGCTCTGATTTCTTGGATCGCATTGGTGATAAATTTGGTTTTCTGGAAAAATCAACTTTCGTGTTTGCTCAAGTGTTCCATTCTCAGTTCAAATAAAAACAGACCGTCCCTCTGCCTCCTCTTCATTAGAGCATAATTATTTTTTTTGGCCCTTTAGCTATTTGTTTAAGTTGTTGAATTAAAAGTTGTTAACGTGGGATTAAAGTTATCAGTTAAAAGCTATTTTTCTGTCACTAATTGCTGAAAACAGAAATTAGTGAAGTATACAAAACACTTGAAAAGGAAAACAAAACAATGCCCACTGATAGCCTTAGTCTTTGGAGAAAACATTTTCTACATATAAACTACATTTCAAACATATATGAGAGACACTATTGTATTCACACAACTCTTTCCTTGTATTCCCACGCATGCATGGAAACTGAAGCCCAAGCTCATCAACTTCAATTAAGGGGCGGTCAATGGCTAGTTAATTCGGTCCGTTATTAGTTGTCCTGATGAAACTTCAAAAATCATTACAAGATAACCATAAACTTCTCCTTTATAACCTTTTGACTGTGATAGATTAAAGTTTTCACGTTGCATCAAGATTTCAAGTTAGATATTTGTCACGGATCCTGCATCAAAAACGCATTGGAGAAGTCTTGGGCTTATGAGGAGGGGAGCTCTACCACCTAATAGATTAACCTTTTGGATATGAAACTTCCAAACCGTGATAAGTGGTATTAGAGCAAACCTAATCTGTTTTTCGGTTTCCAGCCAAACGCCCACGCAAAAGGGCGTTCACGTGTGGTTATGGGTTCTGTTGAGAGGGAGGTGGACAGGTAGGTAAGGGGCCCTACCCGTGACGAGGGCGTCACATGATTGGATGCAACGAGAGCATCACATGATTAGGTGCAAGAGAATGTCACAAATCTCACATGGGAAGCACATTAGAAAAGTCTTAGACTTATAAGAGAGGCGTCTCTCTACCTAATAGGTTAGTATTTTGAGTGTGAAATTCCCAATCGTATTATCGATGTATTGTAGCCTAACCCAACAAAATAAAGCAAAATAGGGACACTTAAAAAAGTAATGAGAGGACCACCTAGTAGTTGAAGTCTTCCATGGTTGACTTGAGACGTATAAATTACTCTCCAACTGTGATAATAATAATAATAATCAGTCAACGATGAGGGTCCTGCTTATTTCTAATTTCTAATGAGGGTCTGGTTTTATAAGCGAAACACTGCCGAATAATAATTATATTTTTGCTACAAATAATATGTAGTAGAAGAATATTAAAATAGTGTAATTACATATAATTAAATAATTCAACTAAGAGAAAAGAGCTTTGAAACGTTCAAATACTCCGAAAAGTCAAGTTTGAACTTGTCAAAAAGTAGTGTGAAAGAAATTAATTGACTTGTGAAGACCCAATCGAAAGATTTAGGTAGATATCACTTCATTTTAAATCACATATCAAAAATTCAAATTCCACCCAAGTGGACTCGTGTTGAAAATTCAAACCTATACTACTTTCCTCTTTATTTTAACTTCTTCTATGGTGGTGGGATCAACGAAATTAATTATCTTTGAAATGTTCATGCAAAATCAAGATCAAAGGAGACAAAATTTTCAATTATTTTGTACCATGAACAGAGATTATAGCAGCTTTTCCAAGTTGGTTCAGGCCAGGGGGTCATAACCAATAACATCATGGAACGAAGAAAAATAGTTAAATTGACTTGGAGAAAAGTGCACAGTGACAATTCAGTAAGACCATAATGCATAACAGCAATGAAACAGTACTGAAGGAGAAATACACTACAAATAGCTTCTATGATTATGTTCTCATGCGCATTTCTTTTCTTTCTTTTATAGTTTTTACATATACTTACAGCAGTGAAACCAACCATGAGTCTTAATATTGTTTTTCTTTTCCTTGTGTTACTCGGGGGAGTTTATTAAAAAGACATTTGAAGTTTACATTTAATTAAAAGGCTATCAGTTTTAAAATGTTAACTAAATAGGCATATTATTGATTAAGGGTAATTAGTGCTTAATTAAGATTAATGTAATCTTTTCAAAATTATACTATATTTCCACAAACCCGAAATTGTTACAAATAAACCCAAAAACGTTCTTCTTCCTCCCGCCATTAACGCATCTCTACCTCTGCATCTTCTTCTCTTCTTCTTGGCTTCGTCTACATCTTCTTCTTCCTCTGCATCTTCTTCTTCTTCCTCCTTCCTGTACATCTTCTTCTTCCTCATTCCTCTATATCTTCTTGTTCCTCCGCCATTAACACTTTCTTCTCCTCCACCATTAACATCTTCTCCGGCAAAGATCCCCCTCCTCCTCCTCCCTGACATTTCGTGTAAGTATGTGTATCTCCTTTTTACATTTTATATTTAGATTTACAAAGATTTAATAATGGATGGGGTTTGGGTTATGATTTTGATTTAGTTGTTTAGGTTGTTGGGTTGTGTTTGATGTAATGCAACTTGAAAGGAGTGAAATTTGTTGAAAATTTGTTCTGGGTATTTATTTTCTTGGGTATGATGGATCGATTGTAGGTGGAGATGACTGAAAATGTATTCTGGGTACGATGGATCGCTTAAGCGATCTGGTGTATCGCTTAAGCGATCCGGTAGGATGCAGTAATGCGCAGATAGATCGCAAGCGATCGTATGTGGGCATATGATCGCTAAGCGATCCGGTTAAAGTCTCCGTGTTGGGAGCCGATCGCTTAAGCGATCAGTAAATGGCATAAGATCGCTTAAGCGATCATGGTTGTTTATACTGGATCGCTTAAGCAAGACAGTGTATCGCTTAAGCGATCCAGGATAAATAACCATGATCCCTTGCGATACATCGACCAAATATGCGAATGTGCAGATTTTTTTTAAAATATTTGAACCCTTAGTACAAAGATTTAAGAATATTGTTTTTTCTTGCATTACGTAGTTGGCTATTATTATACATGGGACAAGTTGTTTTGGGTGTTGAATATTTTGGTGAGTGGGTGGAGGAAGAAAGTAGGTGGAAGTGGATTGGGAAGAGCAAAGAAGTTATACCAATTGTGTGGAGCACAGAGGTTAGTTTTGATGAGTTGATTGATGAAATAATTAGAAGAGGTAATTTGAGTTGCTCGCGTAGTGATATAGTTGTGAAGTATATTTTAAGCAGAGCTCCTGAAAATTATAAGGTACCTCCTGTTGTATTAAAGTCGGATGAAAGTGTGAAGTTATATATGATTGATATGGCCGATAGTGGTTCGAGGCCGATTTTAAGGGTTTCTTATGTAGAAAAACCGTTGGACGTTGGTTCCAAGGAAGGGGATAACGAGGATGTAGGCGGAGATTTGCCTGGTTTTAATTTGAACTACGAGGCCATTGATTTGTTAGCTGAAAAATCAAGAGTAGACGGTGAATTGGGTGGTGAGGAGGACACTATAGAAGAGGTTGGTGATGGGGGGCAGAATGAAAATGTTGAGGAGGAGGACCCCGTAGATGTTCCCACGATGTAGAGATTCCTTTAAATACGATTATGCGAGGCGTACATTGTGAGGAAGAGAACACTATGGTCGTTTATGTAGGTTCAAAGGGGGCAATTGGAGCTAGTAGTGAATCAACTCATGTCTTTACGGATGGATCGGAGTTGCACATAGGGTATTTATTTGACAACAAAGAGGAAGTGGTGAGGAAGCTAAAACTTGTTGCTGTGAAAGGTAATTTTGAGTTCATCACCAAAAAGTCAAATTCATTGGCTGTGACGGTTGCATGTCGTGACCGAAATTGCAAGTGGCGGATTTATTGTAGAAGGTTGGCGGAGTCGGAAAAGTTTATTCTTAGCACATATACCCGTGAGCACACATGTGGTTTGGGACATATTTCAGTGAGCATCGACAAGCGTCCACGATGTTATTGGACAATTTGTCAAAAGTCGGTTCGTCGAAGGGAAAGGTCCATCTCCTAAAGACATTCAGAGACTTGTGCGCACAGAGTTGGGATGTGCTGTTAGTTACTGGAAATGTTGGAAAGGGAGACAACATGCACAAGATTTTGTGAGGGGCACGCCGGAGCACGGGTACGCAGTATTAGAAGTGTACCGTTATATGCTTGAGTTGACAAACCAAGGTAGCAAGACGGCTTTGAAGTGGGACAGGAATATGATGTTTAAATATTTTTTTGTTGCTTATGGTTCTGCTATAAGGGGTTTTGTAAACATGAGAAAGGTGTTGGCTGTTGATGGTTGCTTTCGCGGGGAAAGTATGGAGGTACATTGTTGGTGGCCACCACAGACATGAGAATCACACATATCCTGTTGCATGGTGTGTGGTGGTTGACTCGAGAATGACGAGTCGTGGACTTGGTTTTTTCAAAGAGCTTACGTACGATAGTGCTGACGTGACGAGTTGTGCATAATATCCGATAGGCACAACTCTATAAAGAAGGGGATTGCCACTATTTACCGTGGAAGCACATCACGGATTCTCGTATGAGGCACCTTGGTGAGAACATAAAACAAAAAGTTTAAGTGTGTGGCCTCCTTCTTGACATACTACATGGCAGCAAAAGCTTATCGGGTTGATGAGTTCGAGGAGCACTTCCAAAGAAATCCGAATGAAGGATGTTAGAGTTGCTAAGTATCTTGAGCATGATGTTGGTTTCGAGAGATGGAGTAGAGCTTACTTTCCCGGAAGAAGGTTTGATGTCATGACCACGAACATAGCCGAGTCCATAAATTCAAGTTGTTAATAGAAAGAGAGTTTCCAATAGTTGCACTTGTTGATGCAATCCAAAGGACATTGTCGCGGAGGTTCCATGAGCGTCGCACTTTTAATCAGATAATTTTACTACAACCCTTGTTCCGTCACTTGAAAAAATTATTACGAGAACGTATGGAATCGTCAAATGCACTGTTTGTCTATCCTCTTAATGCTCAAGAGTTCACCGCGCTGCCATGGTCCTGGATGCTCTAGTTAACCTTGTTAGAAAAACTTGCAATAGAAAGTGTTTGACATTCAACGCTTACCTTGTCCTCATGCACTAGCAAAGACTAAAACACCAACTTAAGCCGATTTTGGTTCAAGAATTTACATGGAACTTTGCTCCCCTCTATATGACAGATCACTACATGCTAGCATATTCAGAAACAATATATCCGGTGCCTCCAGAAGAGCAGTGGGTAGTGCCGCCAGAGGTGGCTGACATTATCCTCTAGCCGCCATTCAAGAAGACACCAAAGGGGAGAAAAAGGGTTAAGCGTATTCCATCAGCCTTTGAGGTTCCCCGGAAGATGAATAAGTGCTCAATTTTCAAGCACCTGCCACAAGAGAAGCAATGCAAGTAATTAGGTTCAAGAAGGATGAAATTGAGGGAGTTGCGAAGGGCAACCATTGATGAGTTATTGTTTTTAATTATTGATGTTTTATATTTTATTGCTACCTTTAAAAAATTATCCTTTATATTGTGCATTCTTATTACATGGTCTAAATATGTAAGTTAGTTATTTTAGTTTGGAATTAGGTTGTCAAATTGAGGAAAAATTATGGAATTAATATGTGTTGGTAATTTTAGTTTGTCAAAATTCGGGAGAAAAGGTGATAAAGTATACATTGCCCACGATCGCTTAAGCGATACACAAATCGCTTAAGCGATCGTGCACCTGGACTGATTGATTCTTCCCAGTATGATCGCTAAGCGATCCCCTCGTTATCGCTAATCGACCATGAGAAAAAAAGATTCGCTTAAGCGATGTCGATCGCTTGCGATCATGCACCGGGCGATTTGTTTACCGCCAACCACATGATCGCTTAAGCGATCCGTATTATCGCTTAATCGACCATGGGAAAAAGACAAATTTGCGTAAGCGATATCACAGATCGCTTAAGTTTATCATGCACCGCGCATTTGCTTCCCAATCACATGATCGCTGTATCCACCGTAGACGCTTAAGCGATTCTTGTGCAAATGGTTTTAAAATTTAACAGATACACCCCCACCTACCCACTGGTGCCGATTCTCGCCACCGGGAGTTTTCCGGGAATCACGGGAAAGGCCGTTACGATGCACAAGGTCGGATCTACCCGATAGGCCTCTATATGGCCTTTTTTCGGCCGATCGACCACGATGTGGCCGGAAAAGGCCAGATGATCCGACAGAACTGGCCGTAGACGAACGGAGAGGTCCAGATCTTGCCGTCTTCGACAGCCAAATATATGGCCGTCCGTTGTCGGGTCCAACGATGGCCAACATTTGGCCGTCGTTGACCGGGTCAACGCCTGGACATTTCATTGAAAGTCCATGACGGCAAAGATGGGCCTTTCCGCCACATCCACGGTGGATCGCCGGAAAAGGTCACAAGTGGCCATTACGGACATTTTCTCGCTTGTTGTTGCACGTACGCGTTAACTGGGAAGTTGAGGGTGGGGTGGGGGTGTTTTTGTTAATTTTTAAACTTTTCGTATGCTCAAATTAATTCACTTAATGGGTCGAAAATTAATTAAAAAATATACTAATATTTCGTAAATAATTAAGCAAACAAATATAAAAATATACCGAATCGAATCGTAAACCCCATATGTTTAGTAATAACTAACAGTGCTCGAACGAATCATAAACCCTATAGGGTTCATACTGACGTGTAAAAGAACTGTATGTTTAATATAAATGTAATAACGGAACAAGTGCTCTGAACAAATCGTATGAACCCTATAGGGTTCATACTGACGTGTAAAAGAACTGTATGTTTAATATAAATGTAATAACGGAACAAGTGCTCTGAACGAATCGTATGAACCCTATAGGGTTCATACTTACGTGTAAAAGAACTGTATGTTTAATATAAATGTAATAACGGAACAGGTGCTCTGAATGAATCGTATGAACCCTATAGGGTTCATACCGACGTAAAAGAATTGTATGTTTAATATAAATGTAATAATCGGAACAGTGCTAAACATAACGTCAACCCAACCCTAGATAGTTATATCGACGCAAAAGAACCTGTATGTTTAATATAGTTCTTTTACACGTCAGTATGAATTGTATCGCTTAAGCGATTCTTCCTAAAAGACACATAGTCGCTTAAGCGATTTATGATCGCTTAAGTGATTTTTCCTAAAAGAAACATGGTCGCTTAAGCGATTCCTCCTAAAAGACAAATAGTCGCTGTTTATCAATATATATCGCTTAAGCGATTCCTCCTAAAAGACAAATGATCGCTTGTTTGATTTAGGATCGGCTAAGCGATCTTTTCCGAGGCCGAATGACTTCGCCTGACTATGATCGCTAAGCGACTCCACCTTTATCGCTTAAGCGATCGCAAGATCATGATCGCTTAAGCACGCTCGCACTGGCTTCGCCTGCACTATGATCGCTAAGCGACCTCACCCTGCACGCTAAGCGATTCTTCCTGACATGTGATCGCTTGCGATCATAGATCGCTTGCGATCGCTCGGTGCGTAATGGCTTCGCCTGTACTATGATCGCTTGCGACCCTCCACCCTGTATCGCTTAAGCGATTCTTCCTAAAAGACATGTGATCGCTTAATCTATGATCGCTTGCGATCGTTCCGAGATGCACTGGCTTCGTTACTATGATTGCTTAAGCGACCCACCATATCGCTTGCGATTCTTTCTAAAAATGACTTCGCCCACACCTTGGTCGCTTAAGCATTTAAGATCGCTTGCGATCGCTTCGAAAAGTCTTGGTCGTTTAAGAGAAATATGTGGACAAACAAAAATATCTTATATGGACACACCATACATAGTAAATTGAAACTGCTGATGAATTATCTTATATGGACAAACAAAAATATATCCCAAATATCAGATCCAATTCTTTACAATGATCACACCATACATAGTAAATTATTTACAATTTCCCTCGTACCACCGCCTTTAATTTAGTTTTTGATGCCAAAGAGTTTAGAGTCCACAAAGAATGGTATCGGGTGGAGTCCATGCTTGAAAAGATGCCCACGACATCATTCTTCCCGATGCTTTCGGCTCGAACTAGCATCCAACAAATTCAAGATGGTGTCTCCGTTGACTTTCTGGAGATTGACCATTCCATCTTTCATAAACTACAAGTCAAAAAACTCTGTCGCATTGGAGTTATATGGTTTAGAATAAATACAATCAACTCAAAAAACCCAAGTATGAACATCAACATCACATAAACTACAAAATTCAGCATCCAACATTCATACCCTTTGATTGGGTTCTCCGTCACTAAAACGGATCCGTCTCGCCCATGGAAGCGCCGACACTCGCTCCCGACATGCTCTCATTGTTTCGCTATTCAAGCTGCCCATCTGGGCCGTTGGTCATGTCAAACGAATAAATTTCAGGACATATGCCCCACATTCAGCGCTACAATAGGAAGAAGACATTAGCATTATAATAAACTTATAGAACAATTGTATTATGTAAGTTAGTTTTAAACAAAATTTACCTTGACTCATTTATTCAAGGTAGAGCGCCCTAATTGGCCACTTTCCGGTTAGTACCGATCACCCAAGTGCCCAAACATCCCTCATTGCCACGCAAGTACTGTGGGGAACAACCTCGGGACAAGTGGGTCCAACTCGACCTCCAACCGCTTGTCTCGACAAATGGTTGGGTTGCGCAGAGGATCTTCAAACCCCTCCTCTAGATGCGCAACGATCGCTATCCAAGCATCTGTTTGACGAGGATGATGCAAGACACTCTTTTTAACAAAGGCCCAACCGCGGGCCATATTTGGACCGATCCCCCTTACGCATCGCATAATCCCTGTCATCAAACCGAAATCATCGTGGGGATGCAACCGATCATTGCAGTACCCAATCGTTTCGCTTCGGGTCCTTTTCCTACACCACTAGCAACGGCATTTTTAATTAAAGTGCGATATGCGAAACAAGCATTTGCCCAAACGCCACATCGGGTGATAACACGCTGGGATACAATGTATCACCATCACTAGTCCTGCCGTAGCCTCATCGGTGCCAATATCTCATCGATGTGTTGTATCAAATAAAAACAACAAGATAAGTATAGAAAACACAGGCAAAAATAAGGAAAATTATGTGAAAATAACTCACTGAGTCCTCAAGCCACGCCCCCATCGTCAACAACTTCGAAACCATTCCCGTGGATAATCCTGCCTTATACTTTATATGGCCATCAATTCCCGATCCATTGTAATAGGCATAAAAGAGTTTTTTTCTTTTCCTCTATTGGCCTATACAAATCGACATTAGAGTCCAATTTCCCTTCCCCACTTCCTCCCCCTTCCTCCATTTTTACATCCCCCGCTTCCTTCGCCTCCCACCTCCCTCCTCCATTATCACCGCCCCACTTCCACCACCAACTTCCTCAACCTCCTCCATTTCTGGTTGTTCCTCCATTTGTTTCTTCATTTTCTTCTTCTTTACCTGTGTCACTACCATGTAAGGCGATTTCACAAACTTGCTCTTTCGGCTCTCTCTTTTCAAGCCAGTTTGCACTTCAACCGCCTTTAATTCTCCACCAACTTCCTCCTCCATTGTACCAACTTCGCCCTCCATTGTACCTACTTTCTCTCCCAGCTTATCCACTTTCTCCTCCACCCTTTTCATTGTTTCTTCCATCTTCTCAAGCTTTGCATAAACTACCGTTGTAAAACTCTCAAACAGCCGCCCATGAGGTCAACAACCTCATTCTCCCTACGCCGATGTCTCGGCAAAGCGGTACTTGTTGTACCGGTTTGCTGAGGCATACGAACCTCTTCCTCCCTCTTCTCCTCCTCATCCTCGGCCCCCCGAGCTTCATTATCCTCAGCATCAACGACATTGTCAAGCAATGGCCCCTGCAACTGCCATCACATGCGTGACCCTTTTTAGGTCCCGCATCGCGGTTCATCTGCTCATCCCTTTCATCCTCCATTGCTCAAAGATGTGACATAGTCCTCTTTCGCTTCATCCCCAATAAGCGGTAAAAAGGGACGGACGACTCCCTGCAATAAGAAATAAAAATCAATCAGATTGAAGCAAAATAAAAAAGCAACTGCATATTCAAAAGCTTAATCCTTCAATCTTACCCCAGCTGCTTGAATCTCAATCTCTAATTGGCCATAATCCCAATGGTTACAGCTCTCGACATGCCACCGCAACATCCTAGGAAATTGCTGTTGCACATTCACATTTTTGCTCCTCCCCCCCGCCTTAGCGAAGACAGGGATGGCCTCGTACATCCAAGCCTACATTGTAAAAAAACAGTCCATGTCATTATTCAAACACACATCTTATAAAAAATATAACATAGAGCTATTAATATTTACCTGCATTGCCCATGGGAAGCCAAACAAATTATACGTGCTTGGTTTAGCCTTCCCGCCCCATTCGACATGCTTTAACGCCATGTCTGGTTTTTTCTGCTCTTGATGGTTCGCCAAATGATATCCGTCCCCCACGGATAAGAATTAAAGAACTCCAACCCGCTTACAAACAAGCAACAATCTTTCTCAACAGCTTTTGTTGAGTCACCAGCCAATAAGATAGAATGTAAAAACAATATCAAGCACACTTTTATCTTCTCTGCATCACTAAACCGAACTGTATATAGCCTCTTCTCTAAAACTTTTCCCTGTAATAGACTTTGCCCCTTTCAAAACCTTTTTTACAAAAGTTTATGGCTCCCCGCACTGCCCTTACTACGCCCTCCCGCCTCCGCCTTAGTTGGCACTTTCCCCGCATCCTAAGCCCGTCACCAACGCATACCCATCATACCAAACCGTAGTGGCTTTCCTCCACCACGAACCACATTTCATTTTTTTGTTGCATTTTACTAAGTGCATCAACATGTAATGCACTCCCCGCCTCCCCAAAATGACTTTTTCCACTTTTTTCCGATTCTTAAAAACCGATTCAAACAAGTGTCACCAAAATCTCTTTCACCGTGCCTCATTCTAGCTAAAATGGCCCTTATTCTCAAAAACCTCCCGCCTTGACCTCACCGTCACCCTTGCAGGGAAGTAGGGTACCTTCTCACTTATAGGCTCCAACTCGTACTCTACGGCTTACGGTCCGCACAACTGCACAATCGATATAAATAAAATGTCATCAACAAAAATAAACCAAAACCATCAGAGTCGCTTGCGATCTCGGATCGCTAAGAGATCTTTATGCTCATGCAAGATCGCTTAAGCGATTCTAAATCGCTTAAGCGACCTGAAGTTAACCGAGAATCTCTTAACTCGTGATTCGCCTGCACCTCCAAGATCGCTTAAGCAACCAAGAGTAAACACTCATGATCTCTTGCGATCTTTGGTCCGGGCGTAATCATCCGCCTGAGATCTCGATCGCTTAAGCGATCATTGCCGCGATCACGAGTAAATAATCGCTAAGCGATACAAATGATCGCAAGCGAAATTACAAGCAAATTCCCAAACTAGCTACCCTATCTTTGCCGCCTCCCTCCCTCTCTCCGCCTTGATCCTCCGCCGAATCCATCCTCCCGCCCGAATCCCTCCGAATCCTCCTCCCGGCCCTGAATTCTCGCCCGACTCCTCGTCTTCGCACCCCTTTGCTGGTTCTTCCCTCTGCTTTCTGCCTCCTCCCAGATCTCTACATGTGGACCACCTTCAATGGTCGATGATCCACCGAGCACCTATTGAACCGCTGCGCCACCGGAATCTAGGATTCGTGGCGTTGGGTTGTCGCTGCCATTGTGAGTGTCACCATGGTTTTGGATTGAATTTGGTGTGAAAATTTGTAGTTTGGATTGGAAATATGGGTTGTGTCGCCGGAAATCGCGCAGATTCCGTTTATAGTTGAAGAAATCAATTTTAGGGTTCAACAAATCGATCAAAAATCGCGACTATATCGCCGAAAATCGCGACTGTACTCGGTTTAGGGTTCAAGAAATTGATTTAGGGTGCAAATCAATTGGTGTTGGATCGGAAAAATCGCTCCCTTTCGCTCAAGAAATCGCTTTTCAACCGATGAATTTCGATTGCTTGACGTGAATAGTTTGGGGGCCTGTTTTTGCGAAATTTCAAATTTTGAAAACTTTCATTATTTCTGATTCGGCCCACATATGTTTTAATCTTTTCATTTTAACCCATTTTACGTGTTTAAATAATCCTAACTATGCCACGTCATCTTTTCTAAATTATAAAAAATTTGATGAACAGTTTCAAGGTCATTTTCTTAAATACATACTTGGGGACCGCGCAACTAAATTTTCTCGTGTTACTCGCTATGGCAATCAATAACATCCGCTTCTACAACGGAAGTTCTTATACTGGTTGCATTGAAAGTGAGAGAAAAGCACTTTTAAGGGTCAAGCAAGACCTCACTGATTCTTCGAACCGGCTTGCCTCTTGGACCGGTGATGGAGATTGTTGTAAATGGGCTGGTATTGTCTATGACAACTTGACAGGCCATGTCCTTCAGCTTAAACTTCGAAGTCCTATCGACCCAATCGATTTTGAATATGCATCTCAGGCTGAGATTGAAGCTTATTACAATTGAAAGTTGGGTGTTAAGGTAAGTCCCTCCTTGCTCGATTTAAAGCAGTTGGTTTCCTTGGACTTGAGCCTTAATTCTTTTGGAGGAATTCAGGTTCCTAAATTTCTTGGTTCTCTGAGGAATTTAAGATACCTTAATCTCTCTGATGCTGGTTTTGGAGATATAATCCCTCACCAAATTGGGAATCTCTAATCTGCAATTTCTGGACCTCAGTAATAACACTTCGTTATATGCTGAAGATCTTAGTTGGTTACCACGTCTTTCTTTACTAAAGCACCTTGATTTGACTCATGCGGATCTTAGTAAAGCATCTGACTGGCTGTCTGTGATAAACCCTCTTCCTTCTTTGGAAGTGTTATGACTTTCATACTGTCTAATCCCTCATCTTCCTTCACTACCCATTGCCAATTTTTCTTCTCTTCGAATTTTAGATCTTTCCCAAAATTTTTGTGATAATCTGTTGATTCCTAGCTGGGTTTTTGAACTGAGTCATTTAGAGTATCTTGATCTAAGTTATAATGGTTTTGGAGGTGCAATTTCGGATGGACTTCAAAACCTAACTTCTCTTAGATCTCTTAATTTAGGTTTCAACGCTTTCAATTATTCAATACCCGATTGGTTGTACAAATTTAACGATCTTGAGTTCCTTTCTCTTCAGTGGAATAAGTTTCAAGGTATGATTCCACATGCTCTAGGAATCTGACTTCTGACAAAGTAATTTTCCTGTCATACAATTATGAACTTGAAGGGAGAATTCCAAGATCATTGGGGAGTCTTTGTAACTTGAGTTCAATTTCATTGATAGATGTCAACATGAGTCAAGAGGTATCTGAAATTTAGATGTTTTTTCAGGATGTGTTTCAGAGAAACTAGAGTTATTGGATTTGACAAACAGTCAACTTTCAGGTAATTTAACCGATCAACTTGGGAAATTTAAAAACCTGAAGACTCTAAATCTCAGAAACAACTCCATTTCAGGTCCTATTCCTTCTGTTTTGGGAGAACTTTCATCGTTGGTAATTCTCGATCTTGCTTATAATAAATTGAATAGTTTTATTCCATTGTGTTTAGGAAACATGTCATCCATGGAACAGTTAGATCTTTCATATAACAAATTGAATGGATCTCTTTTCCCAATTCATTTTGTGAATCTCACTAGACTGTCTTTTTTCTCTGTATCTCAAAACTCGCTAATGATGGAAGTCTATCCTGATTGGACACCACCCTTTCAACTTCGAGAGTTAGGATTGAGATCTTGTCATTTAGGACACCAATTCCCATCTTGGGTTCTTGCACAAAAAATTTTAGCAAATTTGGATATATCCAACTCAGGAATTTCAGATGTTATTCCCGATCAGCTTTGGAAATCTGTTTCTGGCTATAGCTATTTGAACCTATCTCATAATCGATCTATGGGGAGATTCCAAACTTAATTCGAGGCTAATAAACTTGGGTCTCTTGACTTAAGTTCGACAATTTTTTCAGGTCCAGTGCCACGCATATCCTTCGAAGTTTTTGGACTCGATGTTTCCAACAATGCTTTGTCAGGATCCCTTTTTCATTTCTTGTCTTGTGGCACGAATGAGTCAACGGAATTTCGAGTTCTCAACTTTGAAAATAATTCTTTATCCGGAAAATTACCTGATTGTTGGATGAATTGGCCTTACTTGTGGGTTCTGAATGTGAACAACAATAATTTTTTCCGCAATCTTCCGACCTCCCTGGATCTTTGGCTTCTTCAATCGTGCATGTTCGCAATAATCATTTCTCAGATCAATACCGGTGTCACTGAAAAATTGCAAAGAGTTAGTAGCACTTGACATTGGTGAAAATGAGTTTGTTGGAAATGTGCCAACATGGATTGGACAAGAATTACCAAAGATGCTGTTTCTCAACCTTCGCTCAAATAAGTTTCATGGCCCTCTCGCCAATAAAGCTTTGTCATTTAGCTTCTCGAAATTTTGGATCGGCATATAATAATCTCGCGGAACCATACCAAGATGTATCAATAATTTTAGTGGTATGGTGACCTTGGATAATTCTCTGGGCAAGAGTAAAGAATATCGTATCAATTACGGCAATTTTTTGGAGGATGCATTACTTGTGATGAAAGGGAAAATGGTAGAATATAACACCATTCTTAATTTGGTAAGAATTATTGACTTGTCTAGTAATAATTTCTCAGAGAGATTCCTATGGAAGTGACAAATCTTGGAGCATTGCAATCATTGAATTTATCTCACAATTCTTTCACCGGAAGAATTCCTTGTGATATTGGTGCTATGAAATCATTAGAATCTCTAGATTTGTCTCACAACAAACTTTCTGGCGAAATTCCACATAGCATTGCAAGTTTGTCGCTTTTTGAGTCTATTGAACTTTTCCAATAACAAGTTGACTGAAAAATTCCTTTAAGCACTCAACTTCAAAGCTTTAATGCATCTTGTTTTGCCGGCAATGAACTTTGTGGATCTCCGCTTCCAAAATGTTTTGAGGCGCTCCAACACCTCACCAAAAAGTGGGGGAGGAAAAGCTAGTAAAGAACATGAGGTGGATTGGTTCTATTTGAGCATGGCACCTGGATTCGCGGTGGGCTTTTGGATCGTAATAGGTCCTTTGGTTATCAAGAAGGTGGAGGCGCAAGTACCGCGGCTTGGATTGCCTTTGGGGAAAAAATTTGGTTGTGTTTTGGGAATCTGCAGCTAGATTTATTACATGTTAGGAGCTGCTTTGTTTTATGTACCTCAATTATGTAAGATTGTATTACCTTAATAATCAAAGGATCATGTTTTTGTGTGATTTCAATAGAGAAATGCATTACTAAACCAGATTCAAAGCTTAAGCACTTAATAATCTTACTTGTCTCACAGGAAATTAACTTGTGCTTTTTGTGACAGGATTTCATTCTTACAATAAAACGTTTTACTACAACAACTGCAAAAGTCAATCAACACTGCTTTCAAAAACTTCTATGATCAAATAAATATAGGTTTTTTGAACAAAGTTTAGCTTTTCTGTGTTCCAGGCAAATGAGCAGTCAGTAATTAGTTGCTCTATTTTTGCTGTCATTAATTGATGGAATCTTAAAATGATTATTAGATATCAGGTTATATATGGATCAATTACTTATGCAAAACATAAGAGAAATGGTAATTTATATATGCATTAATGTCCGGCGAAGTAACTAACAGCAAAAACCTCATTAACGACACCACTTACAAAAAACATAAAAAAAAGAAGCTACTAGAAGCATGGAAGTCCTGCAACTAGTATGGAAAATATGATGTAACAAAAATGACGAGGCTAACGAAAGCCACCAAAGCTTGAAATATTGGAGAGATCGGAAGACCCGTTGATAGACGGAGCGTGGCGCGCAGGGAGGAGGATCCCCGAAGGCGATGAAACATGATTCGGATTGGCACTTGGGACGCATGGCAAACCGGAGTCACCATGATGTCAAGCTTCGTCCGGCTTCACAATGACGAGGAACCCCGCACGCAAAATAGTGGTGGCCAAGATTTTTGAGGGTGATTGAGTCGAGCTGGCCTGTAGTTAGCCATGGGAGATGCGGCATTACAGGACTGGAAATCTTGAAGCGCCACCTCTTTTACATCATGAAATTGATCGTTGTAATTGAATACTGCATAAATATAAACCCAAATAGAATGTTAAAATTGATAAATAAACAAATAAACAAAACAAAGGATATAAGGAAAAGATATATTATATATACAAGGAAACAGATGAAGACGAAAAAGAATACTTACCAATAACATCTCCAACATGGAAGTTCTTTGTAGAAGCCCACTTCTCGTAATCGACATTCCTGTTGAAGTAAATGATATTTTGCTGGAAATCATTTTGCATGGTTGGTTTGAAAGTTTGGCGCTAGGTTTTTGAATTAAAAGGGGTGGTATCTGTCATGTGCGGCCTTCCCATCCTTTTTGGAAGTTATTTGAATGATGTTTTAGGTGAAGACAATGGTGATTAAGCCACAAAATCTCTTGAATTTTGTGTTTGTTAATAGTGGTTCAAATTGTAGTATATTTAAAGATTATTTATACCGAAAAGTAGTTGTAATGTTGATGTATTAGGTTCATATATTTCTGTTTTGAATGAAAAACGCAGATCGCTTTTCTTATCCTTCTTTCTCTTCTGTTTTTGCTCTCTCTCATGCTCAAATAACCTTCTTTCTCTTAGCTTTAGAACCCTCAAAAACCTATAATTGGTATCAGAGCTGCTTTGATCCTTCAGACCGGAATACTAACTCAAAAAAGCTTCTCCATGGCATTCAGCTTCGCTCCAATCTCGCTCCAGCTTTTCAACGGTGACCAAGACTCATGTTTGGGCTGTCAAGATGAAAACATATCTGAGGGGCCATGGCTTGTGGCAATATGTGGAAGAGGAGAAGCAAGTTCCCCACCTTGGACCCAACCCGACGCTGAACCAGATGAGAGTTCATGAAGAAGAAGCAGCCAAAGCTCCAAGAGCATTGTCTTGTATACATTCAGCCATGACAGATCAGGTCTTCTCTAGGATCATGGCATGTGAGACACCTAAACAAGCCTGGGACACTCTCAAGGAGGAGTTTGGAGGGAGTAACTAGACAAGAAATATGCAGGTTCTAAACTTAAGAAGAGAATTTGAAGTACTCAAGATGTAGGAGACAGAATCTGTCAAGGAATATGTGGACAGACTCATGGCTGTGGTGAACAAAATCAAGCTGCTAGGGGAAGAACTAACCAACCAGAGAGTGGTGGAGAAGGTCCCTGGTCAGCTTACCTGAGAGGTTTGAAGCAAAAATTTCGTCCCTAGAGGACTCCAAAGACTTGTCCCGAATCAGCTTGACTGAGCTGGTTCATTCACTTCAAGCCTAGGAACAAAGAAGGCAGATGAGGCAAGAAGACTCAACTGAGACAGCCATGTATGTAGGTCAAAAAGGAAGAGTACAAGGAAGAGAAGACAAGAAATATAGTGGTGAAAAGAAAGGAAAAGAGAAGAGCTACAATCAAGAAGGGAAACGTGGTGGACAAAGATCATTTCCTCCATGTGTGCACTGCAAAAAGAAGAACCATCCAGAATATAAGTGTTGGTTCAGACCTTGCATACAATGCAAGTCATGCAAGCAGTATGGACACATAGAAAAAGTGTGTAAAAGCAAAGGAAATCAGCAGAGCAAGAGTCAGCAGGGTGAAGGTCCAAAGAACCAACCAAATCCGTATAACAACTCTTCATGGCTTCATGCACAAACCACAACATGTGTGATGATGTATGGCTGATTGATAGTGGTTGCACAAACCACATGACTCCAAATCTGTCAAGTTTTGTAAGCATTGATAGACTCTTTCACTCCAAAGTCAAGATTGGCAATGGAGAATTTGTAGAAGTCAAAGGAAGAGGTAAGGTTGCTGTCCCAACTACATTAGGCACCAAATATATTACAAATGTTCTTTATGTACCCGAAATCAACCAAAGCTTGCTGAGTGTAGGTCAAATGCTAGAAAAGAACTACTCCCTACATTTTCAAAATATGTCTTGCATTGTAGTTGACAACTTAGGGAATGAATTGATGAATGTGAAAATGCTAGGAAAAAGTTTTCCAATTGAATGGAAAAACTCAGCCTTGCATGCCTTGTCTGCAAAATGTGTTGAAACTAAAACTTGGCACAAAAGACTTGGGCATTATCATTATTCAGGTCTTAAGGAAATGAGGAGGAGAGAACTTGTTCAGTGTATGCCCGAAATTGAGGAGAAGGAAGGGGTATGTCAAGTTTGCCAAGGCCTGGGAAAAATCAAGAGGGCAACCATTTCCAAGAAAACAATCTGGGAGAGCTGCTGAAAAGCTTCAGCTTATACACAGAGATGTGTGTGGTCCAATGCAGGTGCCCTCTCTGAATGGCAGCAGGTATTTTCTGCTGTTTATAGATGATTTCACCAGGCCGTGTTGGGTCTACTTCCTGAAACAAAAAGGTGAGGTGGCTGCAATGTTTAAGGGGTTTAAGCAAATGGTGGAAAATGAAACTGGTTTGAGTCCGAAAACCATCCGAGTGACAATGGTTCGAGTATACCTCAAATCAATTTCAAGAACTGTGTGTGGTCCGAATAAAGCACCAACCGAGCCTCCCCTTACACACCACAGCAAAATGGTGTGAGTGAAAGGAAAAACAGAACAGTAATGGAAATGGCAAGATGTATGCTGTTTGAGAAAAACGCCCAAATTTTTTCCCTCAAATAAGCCGTGAATACAAGCTCATCTTCTCAACAGGCTACCAACTAAAGCCTTGGATAACAAAACACCATTTGAGGCTTGGTATGGAGTAAAGCCAAGCATCAACCACCTCAAAGTGTTTGGAAGCATTTGTTATGCTCACATTCCACCAACAAGAGGTAATGGATAAGAAGGTGAAATCGGAATTTTTGTTGGTTATAGCAATTATCCAAAGCATATAGGATTTACAATCCTAAGACCAAAAAAATTCCCTGGTTAACCGTGATGTAAAAGTAGATGAAGAAGTGTGAACTACCCAGAAATGAGATTGAAGGGAGTAATATGCAAGAACAAGGATGAGACTTAATAGCTACTCAGGATGCTCTAGATTTCAGTTCTGATTCTGAAGCTGATTCTCCAGTCGGGGGAACTAGACCTTTGGCTGAAATTTATGACAGATGCAACTTGGCCTTGATGGAACCATCATGTTATGTCAAGCATCCAGTTAAAGAGTGGAGGACAAAGAATGGATGAAGAACTTGACATGATAGAGAAGAATGCAACCTGGGAACTTGTAACCAGACCTATCGGAAAAAAAATCATTAAAGTGAAATGGATTTATAAGAAGAAACTGAATCCTGATGGTTCAGTTAATAGACACAAGACAAGGCTTGTAGTGAAGGCTTATGCACAGCAGTTTGGGGTGGACTTTACTGACACTTTCGCACCAGTTGCAAGGCATGACACCATCAGAATTCTACTTGCAACTGCAGCCCATTTCAAGTGGAAAGTCTTCCAAATGGATGTGAAATCTGCTTTCTTGAATGGGTGGCTTAATGAAGAGATCTTTGTGGAGCAACCTGAAGGGTATACGGTTGAAGGGCAAGAGGATAAAGTGTATCTCCTTAGGAAGGCTCTTTATGGATTAAAAAGGGCTACCCTGGTACAGCAGAATTAATAAGTTCTTGATGAGTTTGGGGTTTGAAAGAAGTCCAAATGAGCACACCCTATATGTTAGAGAGGTTGATGATGAAAGGATATTTGTATCCTTGTATGTTGATGACCTTCTGGTGACAGGGACTGACTCCATTAGGCTATTGGATTTCAAGAAAGAGCTGCACAAGGAATTTGAGATGACTGATTTAGGGGAGATGAGTTCTTTTTGGGAATGGAAGTATGGCAGGCTCCTTATGGGATATTTATCTCCCAAGAGAGGTATGCTAATGAACTTCTCAAAAAATTTGCAATGGAGAACTGCAAACCTGTCAACACACCTCTGATGCAAAATGTGAAGCTGTGTAAAAATGATGGTGCTGCTAAGGTTGATGAAACTAAGTACGTGCATAGTTGGGTGCTTGTTGTACTTGATCGCAACAAGGCCGGACATTATGTTTGCAAGCAAGTTTACTCTCTAGGTTCATGAATGAACTAAGTGAGTGCATTTGCAAGCAAAGAAAAAGAGTCCTCAGATACATTAGAGGATGTCCAGACATGGGAATATGGTTTAAGGAAGCTAAAAATTTCAGTTTGCATGGTTTCACTGACAGTGATTGGGGTGGCTCCTTGGATGACATGAAAAGCACCTCGGATATGTTTTCTTTGTGAATGCAGCCATAAGCGGAATTCAAAAAAGCAAGAGGTGGTAGCACAATCCACTGAAGTGAATATGTAGCTACTCGCTCATCCAACAAGTTGGTTTGGCTGAGAAAGATCTTGAAAGACTTAAGGTTGGAATAGACTCAAGGAAATGTGCTGCACCGTGACAACCAATCAGCAATTACTATGTCCAAGAATCCAGTACTCCATGGTCGCACAAAGCATATCGAATCAAATATCATGCAAAGGAGAGAGGCGAGCAAGATGGTGAAGTAAACTGATTCATTGCAGGGGAGAGGAGCAAGTGGTCGACATAATGACCAAACCCTCCCTTAGGCAGATCCAAGTTTGAAGAATTAAGATTCAGACTTGGAGTTTCAAAGAAAAATATCAAGGAGGAGTGTTGAAGTAAATGATATTTTCTTGGAAATCATTTTGCATGGTTGGTTTGAAAGTTTGGCGCCAGGTTTTTGAATTAAAAGTCGTTCATATGTGCGCTTCCCATCCTTTTTTGGAAGTTATTTGAATGATGTTTTAGGTGAAGACAATCAGATTAAGCCACAAAATCTCGTGAATTTTGTGTTTGTTAAGAGTGGTTCAAATTGTAGTATATTTAAAGATTATTTATATTTGAAAAGTAGTTATAATGTTGATGTATTAGGTTCATATATTTCTCTGTTTTGAATGAAAAACGCAGATCAGTGTCGACGTTCTTTCTCTTCTCGTTTTTGCTCTCTCTCATGCTCAAATAACCTTCTTTCTCTTAGCTTTAGAACCCTCAAAAACCTACAATTCCCCATAGCAGTCCACCCAGCAGAATCACCAACCTCACGGCACCAAGAGAGACTCCAACAGTCGTCATCAACAAGAAAGCAACCACATTCTTAACGAAGAAAGCCATTACTAATCAACCCAAGAGAAGAACAGGAGAAGAAGAGGATCGATGAAATAGCGAATAATTTGTGAGTAAATACATGGTGCTTGGTATGTATAATGAATTTTGTAGTCCTTGTCCTATTTTGATTGTAATTCCTATATAGAATAGGATTTACTCTAAATGGTTATGTTACACTGTGAATCAAGTTTCCTAAAGGTTGTTGTTGGATAAGAGAATATTATTAAATATTTAAAACATATTTCTAGTATTATATAAAATAAGAAAAATTAGTATTAAACTGTTAATAGGACAGTCGTCCAATAGATTTCTAGGAATGTTGATTTGTAGCGTAAGTCGATTAGGTAACTAATTAGAGTGAATCCTAAATTCATAAGAAGTCTAATCGAGCAAGGATTAGGACTACAAAATTCATTAGATATACTCCCAAGCACCCCGGAGTGTCTCACAGTTTTGAGTCTTTCTAGGAATAGTAATGGCTTTCTTTGGTAAAAATGTGGTTGCTTTCTTGTTGATGACTACTCTATTTGGAGTCTCTCTTGGTGCTGTTTACAAAGTCGGTGATTCTGCTGGGTGGACTGCTATGGGCAGTGTCGATTACAAGAAGTGGGCTTCTACCAAGAATTTCCATGTTGGAGATGAAATTTGTATGCTATTCAACTCTCTTTTACATCTTTCTTTTATTTTTATTGGCTGTATATTCTTATATTGTTTTAAGTACCTCTAATCTTTTGATTTAATTTTGCTTAATTTTCAATGCATATAAATTCCTTCTTGAAAAATTTAGTCAGTTTTGTATATATTAACAATGGTGTGTTCCTTCTATATGCAGTATTCAATTACAACGATCAATTTCACAGTGTAAAGGAAGTGACCCATCAAGATTTTCGGTCCTGTAATGCCGCATCTCCTATGGCTGCCTATACCACTGGCTCAGACTCCATCACCCTCAAAAATCTTGGCCACCACTATTTCTTGTGCGGCTTTCCAGGTCACTGTGAAGCTGGACAGAAGGTTGATATCATGGGGACTCCAGTTTCTCTACGCCCAAGTGCTAGTCCTAATTATCCTTCATCGCCTTCAGCATCCTCTCAATTGACAGCACCTAGTCCTGCCCTCAATACTGCTTCATCTCTCCAATTTAATAAGCTTCTGTGGGCTTTTGTTCCGCTTGCACTTCTTGCTATTGGTTTTTGATACTAGACAGGTTAATTTGTTAAGTTTCATGATCATGTGTTGTTTATAGTTTATTCTACTTTGTAAAAGGGATATTATTATCGAGTGTCAATCATATACACAGAAAGATTTAATGGATGCCTTTTATTCTGATTTAAATGCTTTTTATTTAGTAACAAAGTTAATTAGCAAAATATATCATATATGGATCAATTTCTTATGCAAAAACTTTTAAATCCTAATTAACTTCGTTATTTCATAGTGTTATCGTTGCCCTTCTTTAAGCAAAGGAAATTTCGTCATTAATTTAAGCTTGTAAAGTGTCATTAGCCCACATTTACCCATCATGCCTTCTAAATTTATGAGGGGCCTTTTACTATTGCTTAAAAAAAGATATGAAGTTTATTCCAATATATAAGAAACAACTGTGAAGAATATTTCAAATGTTTCCAGGCAACACTTACAAATTAATAGCTTGTCGTTTGAGAATTACACTCGTGGACGACAAGTAGGCTACTCAAAAAGCTTGTACATCCTCTGTTTGCAGATAAGTTAGGCAAGTTTCGGCTTAAGAATGATGGAAAGATCTCATTTCTCCCTGCCATGCAAAACACCTTTGATCATTTAAGCATTGGAGTGTTCTCATTGAAAGAAAACTTGGCAGTCCTAATCGAGATTTGTTTTGCGGGTTACGGGCTTTAAGTGTCAGCATAGCTTCAACCGTTTAGGCCGACCGAAGTTAAGCCAGGGTCCTTGCAAAACTCGGTAATGTGACAGGTGCAGAATCTGCCATTAAATATCAGTGCTATATAAACCATAACATGTCCAAAATCATAATCAGCAATCTTGTGCAGGAATAAAGAACATGATATTTGCATAATGTCATTAAGATACTCGAAACAGACAGATAAAAGACGGGTTTGAATTATACAAATATGAGGAAGCTCATCATACAATATAAATGAGAGCTTATTCGATCAACCACAGCTTCTTTCTCTTTCACAAACATGAATCGAACTTTCTGCCATTGACAAAAATCACTTCTTTTATTTTTATTGGCTGTATATTCTTATATGGTTTTAAGTACCTCTAATCTTTTGATTTAATTTTGCTTAATTTCCATGTTTCCAATGCATATAAATTCCTTCTTGAAAAATTTAGTCAGTTTTGGATATATTAACAATGATGTGTTCCTTCTATATGCAGTATTCGATTACAACAATCAATTTCACAATGTAAAGGAAGTGACGCATCAAGACTTCCGCATCTCCTATGGCTACCTACACTACTGGCTCAGACTCCATTACCCTCAAAAATCATAGTCACCACTATTTTTTATGCGGCGTTCCTGGTCATTGTGAAGCCGGACAGAAGGTTGACATCATGGTGACTCCAGTTTCTCTACGCCCAAGTGCTAGTCCTAATAATTATCCTTCATCACCTTCAGCATCCTCTCCATTGACCGCACCTAGTCCCGACCTCAAGACTGCTTCATCTCTCCAATTTAATAAGCTTCTGTGGGCTTTGGTTCCGGTTGCACTTCTGTGGGAAGTTATTTCCTAGTGGACGTCAAAACTTGACTTCTTTTAAGCATCTTGATTTGTCTACAAACCTTTACAATTGTTCAATACCCAAAAGCTTGTTGTAAAGACCTACAATCTTTCAAAAATAACCTGGAGATATTAGATTTGATAAGTTGTCAACTTTCGGGTAACTTGACCAATCAACTAGGGAAATTCAAAAAATTGAAGATTCTTTTTCTACAAAACAACTCTGTTTCAGGTCTTATACCTTGGACTTAAGCAGAGCTTTCATCTCTGCAATATCTAGATCTTTCCTACAATACATTGAAGCGTGATATGTCCACTGTTTGTTAACAGAAGATTGAAACAGAGTGTTGCTCTGTCTCCTCTTCATTCCACCACCAAGTATTAAGAAATGACAATTGACAATTTACTTATATAAATTGGAGGACCTAAAAGTATGCAAACAAACAACTATTTTATAATAAAACCCCGAAATTAAAAAAAAAATGCTAATTTATATTTACCAAAAAAAAAAAATTGATGAAGCGGTGTTGAAACAAAAATGGCAAGGCAAACCAAAGCCCGCAAAGCTTGAAACATTGGAGATATGAAGCGGTGTTGAAGGCAGGACTAGGTGCGGTCAGTGGGGAGGATGCTGGATTGTTAAGAAACAAAAGGAAAAGATATAAATATATGTACAAAGAAAAGGCCTGCATTAAGTATACAAGTCTTCGCTAGAATTCTAACATATAAATAGAATTTTGACTGCAGGCCATCGAGTTTCACATTTGCAACACCAAATGTAACAATCTTACATATACTTATGAATCAGAACGATTGAGAAGAGATACATATGTAAATGCTTATGGATCTCCAATGCAATCGGAGGAAATGGGAGATTATCTATTTATTAAAGAAAGCATTAACTTGATCATATGGATTCTACCTCTTAGTTGGAGCCAGCCACAGTGGCCATATAGCAATTAACCGATTATGAGTGGTGTTAATGTCCACAGCAATCATTAACAGCAGCTTCTGCAATGGAAGGCTCTTATGTTGGTCGCAATGAGAGTGAGAAACAAACACTGTTAAGTTTCAAGTAAGATCACAAAGATCCTTCCATCTGCCTCGCTTCACAGGTCCACGTGCTTGAGCTCCATCTTTGAAATCCTTCAAATTTCGAACGGCAAGGTAAATCCCTCCTTGCTTGATTCTAAAGTACTTGATTTTGTTATTGGTTTTGGATACTAGAGAGGCTACTCTTGCCTTAGATCGCTTAGATTGGTTACATATGAGAGTTATATGATCGTGTGTTGTTTATAGTTTATTACTTTACTGGGTAGATAGATTCTTAGTAAAAGGGATATTATAATATAGAATCAATTATTAACAAAGACAGAATTAATGGATTTTTTAAATCTCAATTTCAGTTTATTAGCAATCAAATATCAGTAATTTTATCATCAGGTTTCGTTAGAATGTGGTATGGAGAAATATATTGTGGATTTTTTTTTTTTTTTTTTTTTAAATTTGGAGATGTTTGGCGGGAAACATTATATATTTTAGCTTGGCTTGCTCCCTTCATTTGATCGAATTAATTAGAGAAAAAACTTCAGTCTTTCAAGAAAGAAAGAGTAATTATACTAAAATTATAAACCAACCAGAAAGTCTGGGCCTATAGGTTTGGTGAATGGGCCCCCTTTTCAGCTTGTTGACCTGAAAATATTAAAGGGTGCGTTTGGTTTATTATTTTGGATAAGATTTTGGGAATAATATTGGGTAGTTGGATAGGGGAGTATTACGAGGTAAAATTTAAAAATGTATGAAAAAGCCCTTACGTTTGCTAATTTAATTAAACACCCTAATGTATAAAATGACAAAAACACCCCTTACCACTGAAGTGCCGTGATTCACCACCACCGCTTAACTGGCCGAAAATCGCGTTATGACACAAACCGACGGACGTGTCGTAACGCCGCGTTATGGTCCTTTTTTCGCCAGATCGACCACGATCTGGCCGGCCGCATCCACGCGGGCTGCGCGACGGCCGGAAAAGGCCAAAGCGACGGCCATCTTTGGCCGTCGTTGACCGTCAATGACAACCATTTCTTTGGCCGTCGCCATACCTGATCCGCCTTTTCCGACCAGATCTACCACGGATCTGACCGAAAAAGGCCAGATCGGTGAACTTCCTGCCATTTATGGTCGGCAGGTAGGTCGTTGTACAGATTCCAACTATCACGGATGGTGGTTGCCGGAATCTGACAAGTATGGGTCGTGGGGGTGTTTTTGCTAATTTTTAAACTTTTTTTCAGGGGGTATTTAATGAAATTAATAACCTTATGGGGTCTAAAAGTAATTAAAAAAAAGGGTAATATTTCTGGAATAATGTGCCAAACATTATTTGGAGAATATGATTGAGAATATGAGCAGAAATAATAAGCCAAACATGCCCAAAGATTATGGTTGTGTTTCAGAATCTGATGAAGTGAAGAAATGAGAGCTGCTGAGTTTGAGTTTGGAGTTCAAAAATCAGTTGAGGCCCATGTCTATATTACTCCATTTCACACCTTGAGGGTTTTTGTGTGCTTGGGATTTTAAGGGAGATATCAAGTAAAGATATGACATTTTTTAGTGTCAAAATTATCGTATAACAACTTGAAAAATACAATATTTCAGTGTAAAATTGCATGTATACAAATGTAAATGCTTCCTCTATGATGAGGACTCTCTCATAATTTCTTTTAATTATTTGTTGGTTTTATCAATTCAAGTTCTCTATTGGATTACCGCCTTTATATGTTTTGAGATGATAACGTGATCTTTCTGTCATTTGATGAAATTGTAATAATGTATCGGTTTTGCATTGATAGATAATTTATATTTATGCTACTTTTCCACTGAACAATGTTACTATACCCTTATTTCTTCTATATATACTCATAGATTTGAATAAGAAACATAAATATAAACTCAAAATGGAGAAGCAGAGTACTCAAACAAATAAATGAACAAACTTTGGTGATATTGATTTTAGAACAAACAAAGCTTCATGCATAAAAACTGAAATTAACGAGCACTCCATAGCATTCTGCAGAACAAATTGAATAGAATTGGATTTTCCATAATATTGTGCTTTCTTTTTTAACAAACTTCTTCAAAGAAGAACAAATGACGAATTCGAGAAGAAGAAAGAAAAAAGTTTTGAGGGAATACTTAAATTGACATTAATTACTAAACTCCTTACAGCTGCTGCTTGGCTTAATCAAACTTACTCTTAACCTTAACACTTGTCATCCCTTCAAATAGATCCGTTATTCTTAGGGAACCTAGTCTCCAACAATCCCTTTCTTTCTTGAGTGCACATAATCAAAGCTATAAATATATACAGAAAATTAAAGATCAATGACACTCAAATTTTTACGTGGAAACCTCCCCAATGTGAGGAGTAAAAATCATGGAACCTTAGTCTGATTAAAGTCTTTTACCATCACCAAAATAAATGGAAATACAAAGTCTTCTTTAGTGCAAACTAGAGGCATACAAACATCATAAACTTCATAAATCCAACACCAAAAATCTCAGCAAAAAAAGGAACAAAATAACACAAGTTTGAAGAGAATGATCCCAAGAGACACAAAAACTGCAGTTTCGGGAAAATGTGAAAATGTGCTGCAACAAATGGCAAGGCAAACCAAAGCCTCCAAAAGCTTAAAACATTGGAGAGATGAAGCGGTGTTGAAAGCAGGACTAGGTGCGGTAATGGGGAGGATGCTGAAGGCGACGAAGGATAACTAGAACTGGCACTTGGTCGCAGAGAAACTGGAGTCACCATGATGTCAACCTTCTGTCCCGTTTCACGATGATCAGGAATGCCACACAAAAAATATTGGTGGTCTAGAAGACAGAAAATCACAGTAGATGCTCCACTTCCTTTACATTTGTGAAAATGATTGTTGTAATTGAATACTGCATACATAATAAGCCATGAAGCTGATTCATAAATATAAATATAAAATCACAATGAAATTGAGGAAGCTTCATGCAAAAAAAGTGAAATTGATGAAACACTCCGTAGCATTGTGCAGATACAGCAGCAAAAGACACATCAAATTGAATAGAACTGGATTTTCCCATAATATTGTGCTTTCTTTTTTAACAAACTTCTTCCAAGAAGAACAAATGGAAAACAGAGAAGAAGAAAGAAAATAGAGTTGAGAGAATTTTGCATTTTTACTAACTGAAAAGGAGAAGAATACCGTGACTTTATATAGTTGCTACATAGCAAGTAAAACTAAGCACTTATAAAGTTGCTTAAAACAGAAACTTAAACTGACATAAATCAAAATCAAAAGAAATTTGAATAAAAAGAAGCAATAGCCATAGTCT
Source organism: Pistacia integerrima (assembly GCA_026225825.1). NCBI lineage: Eukaryota > Viridiplantae > Streptophyta > Magnoliopsida > Sapindales > Anacardiaceae > Pistacia > Pistacia integerrima. Next base: position 5,318,557 of record CM047738.1, on the reverse strand, counting down.
ATGTTTTGAACTTTTAAGATATGTGAGTTACGTTGGGGAATTTCCACAAGCAGTTGGTGGATAATACAACAAAAACGGAGAAAACTAAAATACAGCCATGTCACCTGGTTAGCAATGATGTGCATGTTTCAGGTTTCCGGTTTCCATGGATCGCGGTAACCTTTTTTGTATTTCGTCAAAACCCAAGCAATCGACTTGACCATTACTCAAAGATGGAAATATGAAGTGATAACCCACTGGGCAGAACTTGCTGAGACTTGGCAAGTGGATGAGTGTCAAGCAATCAAGTTGAGGCAGCACGATTTCTTTGTGATCCATGACGTCAGCAACATCTTTATCTCCAAATACTTCTTCTAATTCAGAGTTATAACATGCATGTATCCTTTCCAGTTTTTGAAGACGTGGAGCTACAGTGATAGCAAACAAACGTCTTATTTTAGGGCATCTTCCAACAACAATTTGTAAGAGATTTTGGAAGAATAGAATTTGATTCTCTTCATCTTCTTCAACCATGATTTCCTCCAATTCCCCACAATCATAGATATATAGCCTTTGCAACTGCGACAGATTTTTAGCAAGAGAAGCTGAGAAGATATTTCTCAGCCTATTGCAATGGGACATATATAAAGTGGTAAGATTCTCCAGGCTTGAAACAAGCGTAGGACTCTTACTCCATAAACCTTCTAGTTCTGGCAAATATAGCAACCGCAATGTCTTCAAATAAGGGAGTGAGAATGTATGTTGTTCTCCGTCTTTCAACTGAAATAACACTTTTACTCCACAATTACTGATCCGTAAATCTTCCAAATTTTTGAAGAAGCCATCTTTCAGCCTGGAGAGAATTGTGTCGTACAATTGATTCGAACTGCCAATCCTTAGAATTCGCAAATTCTGGAGAAAACAAATCAGATTCATCTTATCAAAATTTTATAACATCCTACATTAAAAGTAGAAATAATAATAATAAAGTCATCCATTAGTTTTAATTCATTGATTCACAAAATAAAATTAAATAAAGTAAAAATATATTATTGAATATTATTAGATTATTGAATTAACAGTTTTTATAAATAATAAATTATTTGTGGCCCCACCTACTCAAATGCTCTTAGTAGGCAATATACAATTGGATGACACCCAATATTTCTATATTAATATTTAATATAAATCAATGTTTATTAAAATCATTAAAAACTTTATTAATATTTTTTTATTTAATTAAAAAACAATGTCTACATTAATATTTTTGATAAAGAAACTAAATATAAATCATTAAAAGTTATGAATTTTTATTTGTTTGAATTTTAATTAAATTCCAAAATGTTCATTCTTAAATCAAAATGTTCAAAAAACAAAGGCAAAGACTTCAAGAAAATCTTGATAAACAATTAAAGTAAGATATATACCTCTTGTAGATCTCGTACTTCAGTACCGAAAGACATCGAGCACTTATCTATTGTGAAATCTTCCAAAGCTGGCCAACTTGAATGAAAATTTTCTGGGCAGAAACTAATGAAGCTTGCAAGTCCATCCAATTTTAGTACTTTCAACTTAGGGAGCTTGATGAGTGAAGTTTCCTTTCCATCTGCAGCAACTACATTTTCTTCACTTCCATTATCCAAATAAAAGACTTGATTTAACATAGGGGCATTTTCTACTGTAAACTTTTCAAGCTGTACAAGAACTCGTGCAAAAGAGACAGGAAAAATATGTTCCAATCTCTCGCATGAAGTTATCTTAAGAGATTCTAGTTTTGACAAAAAAGAACTATGGATTTGGAGATCGTGTTCTGATGATATTTCGTCATTATCACCTTCTTCTGTCATAACTAGATGCTCCAAACTCTTACAATCACTAACATAGAGTGATTTCAGTTGGACCAAACTCTGAGCAACTAACAAAGTGAAGAGATAAATCAAACTTTTGCACTTTCTCACTTCAACCTTTGTAAGACTTGGGAGCTTTACATGATAAGAGGGCCCATTCCATATACAACTCAGTTGCGGCAAGTTTCCAATGCTTAACTTCGCCAAATTTGGGAGCACAACAGCTGCATGATGAGATTGAGGTAATATTTCCTCCTCCTGGTCATTGTCACCTTCCTCTATCATTAACAAATACTTCAAACTCTCACAATAACTTAGGTCGAGTGATTTCAGTTGGACCAAACTCTGAGCAACTGACAAAGTAAAGAGATAAATCAAACTTCTGCATTCTCTCACTTCAACATTTGTGAGACTTGGGAGGTTTAAATGATAAAAGGGCCCATTCCATATACACCTCAGTTGCTGTAATTTTCCAATGCTTAACTTCGCCAAATTTGGGAGCACAACAGCTGCATGATGAGATTCTAGTAATATTTCCTCCTCCTTGTCATTATCACCATCTTCTGTTATAACTAGATGCTCTAAACTCTCACAATCACTTACTTTGAGTGATTTCAGTTGGACCAAACTTTGAGCAACTGACAAAGTGAAGAGATAAATCAAACTTTTACACCCACTCACTCCAACGTTTGTAAGACTTTTCAAGTTTACAATATGGGTTGGCCCTTTCCATATATATCTCAATTGCGGTAACTCTTTCAAGTCTAACTCTGCTAAACTTGAAAGCATTGCAACATTTTCTTTCCTGCTATGACAAAGCCCATCAAGTTGAAATATTTCTTCCAGCTTGTTGCAAGATTGGATTGCAAGATATTCTAGGGAATGATACAAAGATTTTAATGTAATCAGTGAGGTTGCTTCAATCTGAGTCACAGTTAAAGCTCTTCTGCTTGATTCTAATACACGATAAAACTCTAAACCAGTACTGTTCACACAAATGTCATATCTTAGCAATTTGTTGCAAATAAAACCCAAGTCTCCCGATAGGCATTTAGCATTTATTTCCAGAAATAGTACAACCAAATTGGATAGAGAATTCAACTCAGAGAGGCTAGCATTGCTTCCTTCTGTACTCGTCTCTTCATCTTCCGTTTCGTCAAAGTAGTCACCCACATATAATTCTTCTAGCTGAAAAAATCTCGGTATCACATTGGAAGGAATTCTCTTTAACCGACGACAGTCACGTAAATCCAACAATCTTAATTCAGAGAGTGCCCCAAGTTCTTTTGGAAATTCATCAAAAAATGAAAATCTTAAACTAAGAATTTCAATTTTGGCAAGATGTTTGAGAGAAGAAATGTCTCTCAAATTGCAATGAATTAGCTCTAGAGTTTTGAGATCTATCAAGAACTCAAGTGATTTTAATGACAGGTCCACATAACTTAGACTTACATTTTTTAATGCTTTCATCTCTTCAAAAAAATTGTTTGAAACTTTAATGTTGCAGTGACGCCCATAATAGTATTGACGAGGCAATAACAAAGTTTCGAGCTTTGGACACACCAAATGATCAGGAAGCATGTGCATTTCGTTGTCCATTAAGGAGATTGCAGTATATTGTCGACGGTCCCTTCCCTCCTTTGGCCACTCAGTCAATCCCAAGCCAGCTTTAACAAGAAATACACTATCTCCTTTGGATGCTATTCCCAAGGCGACATCACGAATCACATCATGCATTGTCACAAATCCTTCTACGCCAGCATCTATCAACAAACAAGAAGCTATGAGCTTATTAACCATTACACGCAGTTGTCTCCTTGCTTGTTCAATTGAGTCAACATCTGAAAATAAACCTAGCCCCATTCCATATCTAACCAATTCCTCCAAAGGAATTTGATAATCTTCAGGAAACAGAGAACACAATAAAAAACATAACTTGATTTCTTTACCCTCCAAATAATCATAGCTGACCTTGAGAATAGCATATACATCATCATCAGCATCAATGTCTTTATGTATATCTACAAGTTTTGACTTTTTAAATTTCTCAAACACAAGTGTCCATTCATCAATGCCCTTTTCTTTTAAAGCACTCCCAATAGTTACAATTGCTAATGGCAATCCCTTGCATTCTTTAGCAATTTTAACCGCTACACCGTTCAATGGATGAGATTCATCATCAGCTATACCTGCATGCTTTTTAAGTAAAGCCAATCCTTCATCTTTATTCAGTTCTTTCAGATGAATTTGTGGCTGACAACTCATACGTATACATACGTTTACATTGCGAGTTGTTAGAAGGATTTTGCAACCTTTGAGATCATCACCAAAAGGAATTCCTATCTTAGATTTGAAGTCAATTTTTTTCCAAACATCATCTAAGATTATGAGGATCTTCTTTTCAGTCTCCACAAATCTTAAATGCAAACGCTCTGCTCTTCCTTCTTCGCTTTCTTCCTTCAATTCCATACCTAATGAGTCTGCAAGATAACCTTGAATATTTTTGAAGTTTGGAGCTTGGGATACAACAATGACCACAACCTCATCAAAAGTTTTCTCTTCTTTGACTTTTTTACCCACTGCTTTTGCTAAGGTTGTTTTACCCGCTCCGCCCATCCCATACAATCCAACCATATGGGTTTGATCACTTTCTAGTGCCTCAATAATCTGATGAAAAGCAGGTTCCGCAGACTTGAAAAGTTGAAAATCTTTTGAGGCTGAAAATTCTATCCCTGGTAATGTAGCAGGATGGGAAACTTTCTCGAATTTGCCACTTCCCTGTAGATTTAACATAATACGTCTTTTATGTTCTGCTTTCCTATTCAACCGATATTTCCAATCCCAATTAGGACATCGCCCACCAAGACATGTTTTATTTTCTTCTATTTCTTCTTTTAACTTTTGAACATCTTTGACAACCTCATCCACATCGTTTAGCCACTTTTGCACATCTTTCTCAATCACTTCAGTATTTCTCTTCGCACTGTCAACATCCTGCTGCACACGGTCACGTGCACGTTCCAAATGGCCATATTCTTCTATAAAATCTTTGACAATGCTCTTGAAACAAAACAAATAACGAACATGACGTTTGGTTAACTCTAACAAGTGTTTTTCAACCTCCGATACAATAGGTTCCACAAAAGGTGTTGCTATTTCCATCCTGCTTGATATCAAAAATTGATTATTAGTATGATATCAAACAAAGAAAAACTATTGAAAAAGGGTGAATGAGAAATTGCAACACCTTTCTCTTTAGGTAATTGTGAAATGACAGACTATGAAAACCAATGAAGCACAAGCTCCCAGCTTGTCGTAGCCTTAGCTGCAAGAAGTAAAGAAAGGAAACAAGATCAGAATAAGTTGTAGAAGGAAAAACAGACGCGAATGTGAATAAGATTCTTTATGGGAAGTGTCATAACTAGGTACTAGACTAATAGTTGCAGTGTCATGGCTATTAGGTTAATTTAAGTTAATAAGAAACATGTCTTCAAGTGTCATCAATATTTTCTTTTAATATTTGTACTTGATCTTTCCTCAGTTATAATTAAAATATTTAAAGCGACAACATAGATAGAGATCGATTATGGGTTCAGAAGTTCAAGTTAAGTATTAATTATTTTCTATCAACAGATTCAACACTATTTGGTTGTAATTAATGTATGACTCACAATTAGCATTAAAATTTAAGTTAAAATATCGTTGCCTTTTAATTTAATCTCACGTGTGAACCTAAAAGAACAAAGACTGGAAGGTGGTCTTTCTCAACGAGGGATGTTGGGTTAAAAAAATATAGTATAGGGAAAATTACTTATCTGATTTCATTTTAAGAATAAAATAAAAAATAACCCAATTGTTTTGATGACTAGAATAAAATTAGAAAACTAATTGATTTGAGAGATTGTACTTGAAAGATTTCCAAAAATTGGATATTTTTTATGTTCTGCTCTTAAAATTAATTATGAAAACTTTTTTAATTAATTATTAATGAAGGTAATTTGTTTCAGAATATAATGTAAAAGCTATGTGTAATTGATAGTAATATAAGGGTGAATTAGTAATTTAATTTGGATCTTTATTATCATTATTTTCATATTAAAATTTAAGTAAGTGGAATTAAGGACCCACCATGTCTGTAGAGAATTGACTCATCAAATTAAAAGGAAAGAACGATTAATGTGAAATGCACCCAACTATTAGAAAGAATGATATGGCCCCCTAGAATTATTAAAATTATCTCCATGAAGGGATGACAATTTTCCCCACAGGGACGAGTCTCCGCTCGTCCCCTGCCCAGTTTGGGAAGGGCATTTAAGCTAAAATTTCGAAGACGAGAAGGGGATGGGAATGAAAACTCATCCCTAAATTGATTTCGGGAAGGGGGATGAAAACACATACCCTAGATAAAAAAACAAAATACTTTTTTTATAAAAAAATAAAAAATAAAAAAATTCAAGGAATGGGTTCCTATGGGGATGCTTGATCCCCACTTAAGGATCCTAGCCCCATCCTCGAATTGTCTAATTTGGGAATGGGGATAGGGATGGGGCTGGTGATCCCTACCCCAACCCACCCCGTTTGCCACCCCTATCCATGATATTATTTCACACAAATTTTAACAATTCCTTCCAATTAATTCATCAGTTAAGATATAAAGTAAAAAATTAACATTTTACGTAGTCAACTAACATACACCTTCGGACTTAAAAAAAAAAAATATAACATTAAGAAATTTCTATCAATGTTAAGAATAATATTTGAAAAGATATTATATTTTGGCATTAAAATATCATAAGAGAGTTCAATGTGTGAAGTAGTACCTTAAGGAGACAATTTGACGTCAAAAGTATTATCTTGAAGAAGCAAGAGTTTGACTTGAAAAATAATGAACTACATAAATGATCTGAACAATAAAAGAAGAGTTAGATTTTGTATTGACAGAGATCTCCCAAAAAAATTAATGATAAAGTTGTTTACAAAAAAAAAAAAGTGCACTTGATACTTATATTCTAGCATACTCGTCATTAAAAATTTTAAAATTTTGATTTTTAATCCAAAAATTCTAATAATTTTAATACCAAATCAATACAGTAACACTTAATTATATAATAATGCTTAATTGAATGTGCAATATTTAGTGGCGGAACCAAGATTTTGACTTAATAGAGGCTAAAGCGAATGAATTAGAAAAGAAAAGAAAAAAATGTTGCTTACTTTCTTGAGTAAAGAGATGGTTTCAATAACTTCTTAGAACTTCACTAGATAGATATCGCTACAGAATTCTCAAACAAGCTGCAAATGATAAACAAGAAACTAGCTAATCAAAATTATGAATAAAGAATCTCAATCGGCTATTGGGGTGTTAGCACAAGCAAGTGTTTATCTATCTTATCTCATCCTTAATCTTTTAATTTGCCTCTTTCTTAGGATTGTAAATTAAAATATTTGAAAGTCGAAGAATTAACATATCCTGTTTAGCACAAACCAGAAGACAAATAGTAATAGAAGTAAATAACAAAATTCATAAATCTTAAGAAAATCATACCTAAATAGAAGGTTGCAACCTAGAAAAAGGCACCTCACTTTGAGACTTGAAACTTTTGTTCCCTGCTATTAGCATAAAGACGAGTGAACATACACATTAATGGTACGTAGAGTCATTTAATGAAGTATTGTGTATTTATATGTTAATGGTATAATTAGGATAAAAAATGTATTTATATCTTGAAAATAGGATGAATATGCTACATAGATCAACTTTACAGATTCTTATCCTTTAATCAATTTGTACATTGGAATTGGTGCAACTAGAACATTGAAATTGTGGCATGTCCTTGATCTTTAATAGTTTTAATTTAATTTCTTGAGTAGTGATGGCAATGGGCCGGGCCGGGACAGGTACCCCTTGGCCCAGGCCCAAGCCTGACCTCATGACAAAGGCCCAAGCCCGGCCCAGGCCCGTCACGGGTATGATAGGTAAAGCTTAAGCCCGGCCCGACGGGCTTTTTTTAACCTTAAGCCCGACCCAAGCCCGCCTATTTTTATAATTTTAATTTTTAAATATTAATAAATTTTAATTTTTTTTTTATTTTTAATTCTAAAAATAGTTTTTAAATATTAATTTATTTTTGAATACTCATCAAATGGGATGAGATTAGGGTTTGAGAAAAATGTTTATATATATGTAGGATAATCTTATAATTAAATAAATAGTATAAAGATAATTTAGGAAAATTAATACTAAAATTGTCGAGCCGGGCCGGGCCGAGCCTGAAGGCACACCTAGGCCCAGCCCGTACCTGAGATCGGGCCTTAAAATCAGGCCCAGGCCCAAACCCAAGCCCGTTAACATCGAGTAAAGCTCAACTTTTTCGGGCCGGGCTAGGTACCCAAAAATATCGGGTCCATTGCCATCTCTATTCTTGAGCTTCAATAATTGGTTCAGAGGTGGGCTTTTTAAGTAGTCTTTTACAATTCCACTTCAATTTTAAATAAATGCTACACGTATTGGGATAAGATTTCTAATCACCGAGTGATATACAACTGCTAAGCTCCATTAAAACAACATAACTAAAGAGAATGGAAAAGCATAAAGGTTAATTTTCTTACCTTATGTTCAAGCAGAATACATTCAGTATGAAAGCTGCGGATGAGAAGTCCACTTCACTATCCCATACACATATACAGTATCAAGTGAAATATACCTCACATACAATCAAAACTAACAACACCCAACTGATTTACTTTTCCCTCCCTTCAATTTTATTAGATTGCCTAATAAACGAAATTACTGAAATTATTGAAATAAATCGAAAATCAATAAAACATGAGGTTGATAAAGGTAAAATCAGAAAGATAAACATTAGCAAAAGTAAGTGTTTTCAAGATGATGTTCAAGGATTATTAAGTAATTATATTGAAAGATGAAAACTGTATCCACAAAATTCACCTCACCTTGTAACTTCATATCTTTAGTGCAAGATCTCTTCACCTTCTTCTGTAATTGAATATGTCCTCAGTCAGTCTTGCAAGTAAATAACAATAAACGAAGCAACTAAAAGCAAAAGATAATCATGAACACATTTAAGGTAAATTACTATATCAAAGTTTAAAGATCATAAATGATCATACCAAATCAGTGGAGCGATTGATGTTTTTCCTGCAAATAAATCTCTATCACATTATATTCATAATCAGTCCAACTTTAGGATAAAGAGTAAAGTAAGAAAAAAACATTTTAGTCCAGTCAGCTTGAGAAATACGCGTTGAAGGTTGGCCCTGTCTTTCTAAGTGGAATGACCCACCAGGTCTGCAAAGACTTCTGTATGAAACTATAAGAGTAGTGCTACATTTACATCACTCTTTTATACTATTTTCATTACATCATGATATGGCATATGTCATAATCACACAAATTCTATTATAATATTAAAAATTAAAAATAATTAAAAATTTGTGTGATTATGACATATGCCACATCATAATGTAATGAAAATGGTGTAAAAAAGTGGTACAAATGTAGTATTATCCAAACTATAAAGTCCGAATTACAGTGTTTAACCTTTTCTTTTGTTTAATATTTTCACACCTGTCGTTTCAGAACTTATAACTATTTCATCCGGTAGTTTGAAAAATTATCAAATTTTACCTTTTTTTTTTTTTTTTTTTGTCCTTTTCTTTTCTTTTCTTCAAGTGTCCATTTATGATTAATCGACTTTGACCACTGAAATAATTATTTTATCCTCATTAAAAATTATCATATTAATTTGGGATCAGACTATTGTAACACAAATTATTGACTTAAAATGAGACAAAAATTAGCCACCCTTCATCTAAATCTAATCTAAGGGTTCATATAAATTTGAGTTAAAAGAGTTTACACGTAACGTACACTCAATAATGTCACCACTCTTATAAATTGAATGCCATATTGGTAAACAAAGAGAAACCCTCTGTCTCGTTCTTCAATCACTGTAACCCATACACGCAATAGCCATTAATCTACTTAAAGAAAATCTAAGTAATTTCTTCCAAAATTCTCATTAAACCTTCATATTCTATTGAATTGAATGAAGAAAAATTCTTCTCTTGCAATATTACACCAATAAACTCAGTTTTCACTCATAACAAAAACCATAATTAATTCTCAATTCTGTGATAGAAAATTCAAAGTTTGTGATGAATTCAAGTTATTTCTCTTTCAAAATACAAGTTCAATACTATTTGAAATCTCTTTGAAAGATAAAGAGTTTCAAAAACAAATCAATTAATCCAAATTAATCAAAAACTAACAAATGAATCCAAATCTAAAATCCAAATTAATTCATCACCTATAACTAAACTCAACTAAAATTAATTTACCCAACAAAATTCTTCATATCACCACAATAAAATTCATTTATTGCAAAAAAAAAAAAAAAAAAGAACCCAACCAAATTATTCATATCACTGGAACAAAATTCTTCAACCACCATGATAAATTTCTCCAATCAACAAAAAATTTGGTATTATTAAACTGTTAGGTAGATTTTGTTATTCAATTAAACCTTAGATTAAAGATAGCAATGGGCTCGGTATTTCTGGGTACCCGGCCCAAAAAGGTCGGGCTTGGGCTTGGGCCTATGACTAATTTTAAGGCTCGTCCTCGGGTATGGGCCGGGATGGATATGTCTTCTGTCCCAACCCGGCCCGACAATTTTACTAAATTATCCTTATACTATATATCTAATTACAGAATTATCCTACATATATAAAAAAAAAAAAATTTGAAATTTATTAATATTTGGTTAATATTCAAAAATAAATTAATATTTAAAAACTTTTTCTAGAATTAAAAAATAAAAAAATTGAAATTTATTAATATTTGAAAATTCACATTATAAAAATTGTCGAGCTTGGGTTGGACTGAGATTACAAAAAACCCGTCGGGCTGGGCTTGGGCTTTACCCGTCATCCTCACGACAAGCCCGGGCTGGGACTGGGCCTTTGCCATGGGGTCGGGTTTCGGCTCGAGCCAAGGGGTACCTGGTCCTAGCCTAGCCTATTGCTATCTCTACCGTAGATGGATTAGCGTAATTAACCAAATTTTATTTTTTTTATATCGCTAAACAAACAAACTTAACAAACTCTTATTGGTGAGAGTTAAAGTTGAAACTTAAAAAATAAAAATAAAAATATAATTAATTATTAAAGAAATTAATTTTTTAATATTTAAATAAATAATTATAAATCTTATAACAAAAATTTTGAAAATCTAAAAAAATTAAAACTAGTTTTCCTACCTTTCGAACTTACTAATTTTAAGTACAAAATATAATGTATAAAAACAATCAAAAAGCTACTTTTCTTTAACAAATGAGCCACCATGTTTGCCATGATTTGGTGTATCTATTTTTAAAGAAAATTTGAAAAATGCCAACTTATTATCGAAGATTTAGATTGCTTATGATATATTTGTTCGGACTGAAAAGTTGTCCTATGTTAAAATAACCAATTTATGATATATCAATTTTGTTGTCGGATTCTCTTCGACAGCTGAAACCGGTTGCCAATAGTGGGTCACTGGCAACCAACCAGCAATTCTAAATATTCACCAATCATGTAAAATTTTTTAACTAATTATTAATGAATGTAATTTATTTGTGTATTTAATAGTAATATAAGGGTGAATTAATAAATTCTATTTGGATATGTATTTATCATTATTTTCATATTCAAATTTAAACAATCGTATTGAAGTAGGAAAATTTTAACCTCTAAATTCACTTGACGTGGTGTGGTAGCTTTAGATCTTTATAAATTTGCAAAATTTGAATCACCTATGATCATAAATGAAGATTAATGAACACACACACACATAATTAAAACCAAAAAGTAATTCAGTAGATCACCAATGAAAGATCCAAAGAGCCAAGAATGACCTTCTTTTCTGCAAGCTAATATATCCTCAAATATATAAAGCAAAAGCAAATACTTTCTCCAAAGAATCAGATACTGGTAGAGTCGTGCTGCAAGTAAAATAATGACAACAATCTTCATATATTTTCAAAATCTCTAACACCTAAGAGTATATATATATATAACTTTCCAGATCTAAAGATGATTAATTTAAAACCAAAATGAATTCAATAGATCACAAATGAAGATCCAAAGAGCCAGGAATAACCTTCTTTTCTGTAAGCTAATATATCCTCAAATATATGAAGCGAATATATATATATATATATATATGAAGATTAATGAACATCTTGCAAGATCTGAAAAGTGATTCATTACCTCAACACCAACATAGACTTTCAGTTGACTATTCCTAGCTCACAGATATTAGTATCAAATATTGATCCCTCCTTGGGGATACTAGCCCCATCCTCGAATTGTCTAATTTGGGGATGGGGAAGAGGACGAGGATGGGGCTGGTGATCCCTACCTCGACCCACCCTGTTTGCCACCCCTATCCATGATATTATCAAATCCTTTTGTAAAAGTATCATAACTCTGTATGATAGAAGTATGATAGTTTTGATAACCATGCAAAATTTTAATATTTATCGATCTCACAAAAGGTTATATAAAGTAAGTCCTAAACATTTTCACACAAATTTTAACAATTCCTTCCAATTAATTCATCAATTAAGATATAAAGTCAAAAATTAACATTTTACGTAGTCAACTAACATACACCTTCGGACTTAAAAAAATATATAACATTAAAAAATTTGTATCAATGTTAAGAATAACTTATGAAAAGATATTATATTATGGCATTAAACTATTATAAGAGTTCAATGTGTGAAGCCTACCTTGAGGAGACAATTTGACATCAAAAGTATTATCTTGAAGAAGCAAGAGTTTGACTTGAAAAATAATGAACTACCTAAATGATCTGAACAATAAAAGAAGACTTAGATTTTGTATTGATGGAGATGCCAAAAAAAATTAATGATAAAGTTGTTTTCACTTAAAAAAAAAAAAAAAAAAAAGGAAAAAAAAGGTGCATTTGATACTTATATTCTACGCAAACCCGTCATTAAAATTTTAAAAATTTTGATTTGTAATCCAAAAAGCCTAATAATTTTAATACCAAATCACTATAGACTATAATAACACTTAATTGAATGTGCAATACTGAGTGGCGGAACCAAGATTTTGACTTATAGGGGCTAAAGCAAATTTATACCTAAAGTGAATGTAATAGAAAAGAAAAGAAAAAATGTTACTTACTTTCTCAAGTAAAGAGATAACTCAAATAACTTCTTGGAACTTCACTAGATAGATATCGCCACAAAATTCTCAAACAAGCTGTAAATGATAGACAACAAACTAGCTAATCAAAATTATGAATACAAAATCTCAATCAGCCATTGGGATGTTAGTTCAAACAAGTGTTTATATATCTTATCTCATCCTTAGTCTTTTAATTTTCCTTCTCTTTCTTAGAAACGTAACTTAAAACATTTGAAAGTGGAAGAACTGGCATATTTAGTTTAGCACAAACCATAAGACAAACAGTAACAAAAGTAAATAACAAAGTTCTTAAATCTTAAAAAAATCATACCTACATGGAAGGATGCAATCTAGAAAAAAGCACATCACTTTGAGACTTGAAACTTTTGTTACCTGCTATTAGCATGAAGACGAAGTGAACATATACATCAATGACACGTAGAATCATTTAATGAAGTATTTAACATACAATTCTTGGTAATAATGAAAGAATAATAAATTGTGTATTTATATGTTAATGGTACAATTAGGATAAAAATTGTATTTATATCTTGAAAATAGGATGAATATGCTATATATCTTGAAAACCCACCTTAGCAGTAAATACCGATGTTCGTATATTTGCAAAATCCCTATCCCTTACAAGCTTGAGAAAGCTAGGTCACAATTTGCAAAGCCTAGCTTCATAACAAGTAAAAACCACACATTTTAGTCCAAGCTCCTGTAGATCAACATTACAAATTCTTATCCTTTAATCAATTGGTACATTGGAATTGGTGCAACTAGAACATTGTAATTGTGGCATGTCCTTAATCTTTAATAGTTTTAATTTAATTTCTTGGGTGCACTTGCTTCAATTAGTGGTTCAAAGGTGGGTTTTTTTTAAGCAATCTTTACAAATCTACTTCAATTTTATACGAATGCTACACATGTTGGGATAAGATTTCTAGTCACTGACTGATATACAACTGCCAAGCTTCATTAAAACAACATAACTAAAGATAATGTTAAAGCATAAAAAGTTAATTATCATACCTTGTGTGTAACTAAGCAGAATTCATCCAGTATGAAAGCTGCCGATGAGAACTCCACTTCACTATCCCTTACACACAATCAAAACTAACAACACCCAACTGATTTACTTGTCTCTACCTTCAATTTTATTAGACTGCCTAATAAATGAAATTACTGAAATTATTGAAATAAATCAAAAACCGATAAAATATGAGTTTGATAAAGGTATAATCAGAATAAATAAACATTAGCAAAAGTAAGTATTTTAATGAATAATCAATTTTGCACATGATGTTCAAAGATTATTACGTAATCATATTGAAACCTGAAAATTAACTTCAGATCTTTAGATATTTACAAAATCTCTTCGCCTTCTTCTGTAATCGCATATATCCTCAATTAATCTTGCAAGTAAATAACAACAAATGAAACAGCTAAATACAAGTCCTAGCTAAAAGCAGAAGATAATCATGGGCAAATAAAAGTAAATTATTATATCAAAGTTTAAAGATCATAACAAATCGGTTGATCGATCGATGGTTTTCTTGGAGTGAATTAAATTTATTATTTTTAGGTGCTTGGCACAACATGGGATTAAATGTAAAATTAATTATTTAAGAAATTAAGTTATTTTAATATTAAATCAATCCTATAATACAAATTTTGAAAATCTTAAAAAAGAAAATTAGAACTAGTTTTCCTACCATTTGAACTTACCTTCTTCTCTAAGGAAATATCCAGTAAAATGAACAGTAATTTACTTGGGTTCAAAGACACTTGCAAAGCACTGCAAATGAACAACAACAGAGAATAATAAGATCAAAACATCACGAAAAGAATCTAGATCATCCAATTTAATGTTACTGAAAACAAACAAGTCTCACTTTCTGTCTTTTCTGGGAAAAGCTAAAATCAGATGATAAACATGAGAATATGTAAATTGATATAAAGTTCACAGATCATAAATTAATCATACCGGATGGATGGGAAATGCAACTGAAATTGTATCTTTGATTCTTCCAATTTCTCTGTCTCATACATACAAGTTTTGGCTTTTGCAAGTGGAAATTAATTAAGATTAATGAGACAGGAAAACGCGTTAGGTTAGGTATAAGATGGAAGAAGCAAACAAATAATCCAATAGTTATTTACCATGAATTAATTAAGTGGGTGTGGTAGCATAGAAAGGATAAAAGTCTGAAATTTCTATTAGATTTGTGCTTCCTATGAGAATCTTTTGGTACTAAGGTCCAACTACATAACGACGAAATTACTAATTTTAAATACAAAATATAAATGTATAAAAACACTCAAATGATCCACCATGTTTGCCATGGTTTGGTGTGCTTATTTTTAAACAACATTTGAAAAATGCCACATGCCAACTTGCTATAGAAAAATGCAAAACCAAATATTAGAGGGTACGTAGCATGTGATCTCTTCCCTGAAATTATTTTAGAATTTGAATCTCTAAAAAGGGTTCTTATTCAGTTTTATTACCAGATCAGATCAGTTTTGCTTGTAATTGGTCAAATAATACCAATAAAAGGTTTGAATGTTGTCAATGTTAAGAAATATAGGATTATTTTGTTTTATTGTTTATTAAAGGTAGAATAGTCTTTTCAGTTTCATTTGTTTAGCCTATATATAATATCTTTGTGTTTATGTTAAATCATTCTTTTGTATTTGATTGCATTGTGTAGCATCAATGAAACCCTAACCTCCTCTTTTTTTCCTTATTTCTTTGGATTATTTAACAGCCAATAGTATTATATTATGCTACTAGAAGTCTTTTACCTAATCGCCTACTATAATTGGTTTATTTAAAAATAAATATTGTTAGATAATTAATGACGTATCCGCTAGAAGATTTTTTGAATGATATGATACACCAATTACTTAAAATTCTTTTTCAAAAATTTTCCAATTTCAGATTTTATAGTTTAGATTTTTAGATGTTTTATTTCAATTTTCCAGATTTTTTATTTCAATTTTCATATTATTTTATTTTAAAACTTTCAGATTTTTCAATCTACAGAACTTTTTTATATATATTTTTCATAGTATTTTATTTTTTCATTTTTTTAAGAAAATTTAGATCATTTTTTAATCCCATTTTTGTGTTATAAATATTGTAGACGTAAAAATCTACCTGTACGGAAGGAGGGTCTGATCCCGTGAGGTCAAGGCCACTAGCGATCTGCTGCACCTGCACACGTAGAGAAACACACGCGTGAAGCAGAGAAACACCGAGGGTGGTGTTTGCCGCAGCACCCTCCATGCCTCCAAGTCCGGTAAGGGTTGAAAGGGGCTAATATAGTGAGGGCTAAGGAATAAGAGATTCCTAAGGAAGTCTAGTCAGGGACCGTGACTACGGCGAATTAGTGACACTCAGTGAAGAGTCTCGGGTGTAAAGGCGTAATGTTGATCTTCCCGTGAGAGGGATGGTCTCTGTTTATATAGTGGGCCGTCGGTCTCCCAATCTTGGTAGAAGTAGGGAGTCCTAGTACGACTCGATGCAAACCTAGAAGAATTAGGGTGTGGGTAAGCGCCTTACCTGTCCGTATAGGAAGGTGATTCGATTAGGAGAGTAACTCCAGTAGGAAAGTGATCAGGAATAGGAAGGTGACCTTGAATGGGAGATTGATCAGGAGTAGGAAAGTATTCTGAGGGGGTTGTGGGCTTTGGATTTGTCCATGGACCTAGGACATGGGCCAGGTTTGAGAGGCTTGTGCCCGCTCAGTTTGGGCCGGTTTGTTCCTCGTGTTAGAAGAGAACTAACATGGCGTGGGCCTTTGCAGGACTGGGCTTGGTCCTCCTTCGCTAATGGTCCTTTTTCCCTATTTGGGCCAAGGACGATTTTTGGCCCTAACAGTTTGTCCCCCACTCTTTGAGTTGAGAGTAACTCAAGTCAGAGAGTAGGTTACGTAAAAGGCGAGCTCGGCCTTCCCTCATGGATGGAGCGATCATTGGAGAGAGTTGACGCCAAGTGATTTGATTCGGTCTTGGGCGGCATGCATTCCCCTCGAACAAGAGCGTGCCACCAAGCGTTGTGCCCTGATCGGCTTCACCCGGGCGAAGAGCCGAAAGTTAGGTTAGGTCGCTCGGTGTGTTCGCTCGCTTATCGCGGTAACATCGCGATGGGCGGTTACTCGTCCTGTCAGGTCGGGCGAATCCCAGGAAGTTTACCGGAAAGACCCATTCGGTCAGTTGTGGGGAGGGGCGCTGGATAGTTGGGGAGACCGAACATGTTGACCTCTTGTTCGCCTTCGGATGGGCGAATGGGCGAACTTGATGTCTTCCCTGCGATTTTAACCCTCAGGGCTACGCCGAGCTCGTGCGTCTATCGTTCGGGCCTTCCGGGGCGGTTGAATGCGAGACGTCCGAGAAGGCTCGACCTAAGAAACTTAGTCGGTGGGACGGGTCGAACGTCCTAGCACATTATTGGGGCGAATACCGGACGCGTGTCGAACATTTTTCTTGGATATTAAGATCGAAGTCGGCCGGGGGTGGGGGTCGGGCGACCGAGTGGAGCTAATATTTCATGAGCCTTGGCTTTCCAACCGTTCGTTCGTCTGTTCTAGGAGGGTGAGAAGGCAAGCTGATCGACCGGGTGAGAAGGATATACCCTCGGTCGCGAAGACAGGCGAAGGAACATGGTTCGTACGAGTGTGCTCTTCTAGGTGCCACGGTTTGTGACACGCGTTCGGTGGGGATTGATTCCTCTTTTTCGAGGCGGGAAAACGAAAAGGTGTTCTGGCCGACGCAGTGGAGAGACGCCACGTGTGCACCCTCTCAGTCCCTTCTATATAAAACCCAAACCCGAAGAATGGTCCGTCATATTCCATTTATATTTCTTCTGCAACTTGGTCCTTTCTCTCTCCTTTCCGGAGTTTCGTTTAGTTTGCTTTTTCTTTGCAGCGGTGGTTTCCTTCGTTAGTCTCCGGGACAGCTTTACGGTGAGTACTGCCAATTTTCTTTCGTTATTAGTCAGACGTTTTGGTTTTGTTTTGGAGGAAACTAGATACTGAGTTTTTAGGGAAAAGAGACTTTTTTTTGTTCCTAGTTTTGAAGTTTTGGGAATTTTGAGGGGGTTCGAGATGTTCCGGTCGCGTATTTTTCACGAAAAACGTTGATGATCTGGGATTTTCCGGTGGATTTTGACTGTTTTGGACGGGATTTCGTGAAGGCAAAGTCGGGTTTTATTTGGGCTTCTTTCTCGGTCTTCCCCGACCAACCTAAGCAACTTGGAATTTGTTGGGTTAGGTCGTCCAGGTTGTCCGACCGAGTGGAGGGGTGTCATTGACCCCAGGAGTTGGTTCGTTCGTCTGCCCCAGATTGAGGGTAGTAGAGTTAAAACAGTTCGGACCAACCGACGGTCTGGCCGCCCAGGGGCGGGGCGTTCGGGGGATACATTGTTGAGGTTCTCTGGGTCGGTTACTTGGGACGCGCCAAGAAAAACGAGGATCAGGGTTTGGGTCGGTCTACCGGGAGGGTCGATCGAGGTGTAGTTTCGAACTTCTCTCGGTGGAATCGAACCTTTAACCGCCTCGTTCCGGTTAAGGGCGTATCCGGTTCCGTTGGCGATCCCAAGCGTTTTGGCGGCCCACAGGGCGAGTTCCTTGGTCGGTCACGTGGGGCGGTGATTGGGCCGCATGTCGGGGTTCCCGATTGCGGCGGGTTCCCGAGTGGGATAGCGGCGATTCGGGGATGAGTATGGCGCGCCCGACCATGGTGATGATGCCCAGGGGGACATTCCCACGTGGGCATCGGCCAGTGGAGTAAGTGTTCTTGCTACGGGGTGAGTGGAAGTTGGGCCGAGTGGCTTGGACGAGCACCCCGGGAGGAGTGGGAAGTCTCCAGAAGGGGTTGGTAGTCCATCTTCTTGCGGGAGTGGCTCTAAGGAAGCCGAGCCAACGAGGAACGGCGGGATCCACTTACAGACTATCCGCCCGTCCCCGAAAGACAAGTGATGTGTGGCGCATCCGAACCTTGTATCATATCCCGAGCTCTGTTGATATTCGGACGCCGCGGTCGTATGAGCGAGTTGATTGGGAGGCGAAGGGGTGGGTTAGTGTTTACGAGAAGTGGTTTCACGACGGATTGAGGTTGCCTGTGCCTCGTCTTGTCTGGGAGGTTCTGACCCATTTCATGATTGCCCCGTCTCAGCTTATGCCGAATGCGTGGAGACTGCTGATGGCTTTGGAGGACCTTTTGCGTTCGGAACCAAGTGAGGCCTGGGTTGCACAGTGCCTGTATTCCTACTTCTTGAAGGAGAAGCGACAAAGAGAAGAGGTCGTACTTGTTGAATTTGAGGCATGATCGGTCTCACTTGGTGACCGACCTGCGGTCCAAAGCTGAATAAGCGGAAAGACCGCTTCTTCTTCCCGAGGGGTCGTGCCGTCTTCGGGGAGAGAGCCGCCGAAGTCGAGAGGTTACGCGCGAGTGGCCGGGAAAGACCGGGCCGAGATCGAGTCCCTCGGAGCAGTGGGCATCTCCATTGATGACGCTATCATCAAGGCCCGAGGTGAGCTCATGCTGGAGTTCAAGGAAGGACGGACCTCTCATTGGGATCCTGGATGAAGACATTCGCTCATGCAGAGTTGTTGGAAGAAGGAGCGGGTCATTTGGGGGCCAGGGCAGCGGCCATGGCGCCCGAATTCATCCCGAGGCGGATCGGATGTTGGAGACGTGAGTGACCATGTTACGATGCCGAGTACTAGTGGTGCGGACGTGGCGACTGATTTGGTGATGGAAGATGATGATCATGCTGAGGATGCTTAGCGCTTAGATTTCCATGTTTTGGGGCCTGCGACGCCCTTTTGTCTGGCGTCTGTGCCACTTTTTTGTATTCTAAACTGAAGCGTTTGATGCCATATATACCATCTTTGACTACTCTGATTTCTAGTATCGTTTCCTTGGGTGAATGGATTGTTCCTTTATTTATCTTGTATGTGCATTACGTTTGTGTATGTTAGGGTCAAGGGTTGGCGCCACTTTGGTGTAGGGAATGGTTCGGTCCCAGGTTGGCCTTGGCCGAGTGTGTAGTCCCCTGGATGGGTGACGTTGCATCTTCAGTTTAGTTTTTAGGTTGAATGAGGCCGGTTCCGCGGTGCCGAGTCTTGAGGGTGTCCGAACGTTCATCGGGCAAGGCCGATTTGAAGGTGTCCGAACGTCAATCGGGCGAGGCCGATTTGAGGGTGTTTGAACGTCCATCGGGCAAGGCCGATTTGAAGGTGTACCCACGTTCATCGGGCGAGGCCGATTTGAAGGTGTCCGAACGTCGATCGGGCGAGGCCGATTTGAGGGTGTTCCAACGTTCATCGGGCGAGGCCGATTTGAAGGTGTCAACGCTCATCGGGCGGGCGAGGCCGATTTGAAGGTGTACGAAGCGTCGTCGGGCGAGGCCGATTTGAGGGTGTTCCAACGCCTCATCCGGGCGAGGCCGATTTGAAGGTGTACGAACGTTCATCGGGCGAGGCCGATTTGAAGGTGTTTGAACGTCCATCGGGCAAGGCCGATTTGAAGGTGTTCGAACGTTCATCGGGCGAGGCCGATTTGAAGGTGTACGAACGTTCATCGGGCGAGGCCGATTTGAAGGTGTTTGAACGCCCATCACGGGGCGAGGCCGATTTGAAGGTGTCACGAACGCTCATCGGGCAAGGCCGATTTGAAGGTGTTGAACCGTTATCGCGAGGGCCGATTTGAAGGTGTTGAAGCGTCATCGGCCGGGCCGATTTGGAGGTGTAAGCAATTCGTCGACCGGAGTCGATTGGAGATGAAAATTTCTGAATAATACTTCATTAAATGTTTGGCCGTGAAGCCGACTGTCTAAGAGGAGATGGATAGGCCCATTCATCCTTAAAAGAAAACGAAACAAAAACAAAATTAAAAGGAGTTCACCTAGAGGTAGTAGCTTTGAGGTGAAGCGGCATTCCAACTATTGTGGATGTCTTTGCCTCGGGGTCTCGGAGGTTTGTAGGCGCCTTTTCCCACTTCTTTGATTATCTTGTGGGCCTTCCTGCGTGGGTCCGAGTTTGCGAGTTAATCTCCTTGGTGTTTTGGAAGACTTTGCGAAGGACCCAGCCGCCTATCCCTGAAAGTGCGGATCCTCACTGCCCGGTTGTAATAACGGGCGGCTTGTTCTTTGGTAGGTGCGTTGCGGATACTTGCTTGTTCGTAGTTCGTCCCACAAGTGTCAAGGTTCGCAAAGGTTTTGGCTATTTGATTCCTCGTCCCAGGCCTGCACGGTGGATGGAAGCCGATATTTCGGCCGGGATGATGCTTGAACCATATGTCAGGGAGAACGGTGTTTCGCCAGTTGATGATCGAGCCGTGGTTCGGTATGACCAGAGGACTCCGGGTAGCTCGTCCCGCCCATCGCCCTTAGCTTTCGTAATCGCTTCTTGATTATGCATGATTGTTTTGTTTGGCGACTCCGGCCTTTGGCCGTTAGGCTGGGGAGGGGTTTCGGGGTGTCGAAGCTTAACTTTATTCCCCACATGTCACAGAAATCCCTGAAGCCCGAACTAATGACCTGGGACCCATTGTCGGTGACAATCTCTTTTGGTATTCCGAACCGACAGATCACGTTTTTCCAGATGAAAGCTTTGACTTCTCGGTCTCTGACTTGGGCCAATGCCTCGGCTTCGATCCACTTGGTGAAGTAGTCTATCACTGCCAACATGAAGACCCGTTGCCCTCGTGCAGTAGGTAACTTTCCCACGATGTCCATTCCCCACTTCATGAATGGCCATGGTGTCAGAATGGAGTGGAGTCGTTCTGGTGGGAGGTGTGAGACGTGGGCAAACCTTTGGCAGTTGTCGCATCTCTTTGCGTAAGCGATCGAGTCGGTACGGATTGTCGGCCAGTAGTAACCCGCGGTGATCACCCTATGAGCAAGATGCGTCCCCTGCGTGGTTACCGCATTCGCCTTCATGGAGTTCGGATAGGACATTTTGGGCCTCTTCTGGGCTTATGCATTTGAGGTAGGGACCCGAGAACGACTTTCTGACGAGTTGACCGTCATGTAGGGTGAATCTGGCGGCCTTTGCTTTCAATCGGCGTGCTTCGTTCTTGTCAGCTGGGAGCTCATCGTCTTCCAGGTACTTCACTATCGGATTCATCCAACAGTCGGTTTGCTCAATGCCCATGGCTTCTTTGCAGACTTGTCGGGTGGTGGTTCTTTCCAGTTAGCTGGCCACTGCATGAATAGGAGGGGGATGGATGACTCAGAGGGACATGGGAGTGCTGAACCAAGGTTGGCGAGGGCGTCGGCATGGTTGTTCTCAGCTCTGGGGATCTGTACTATCGAGAACTCTTGGTCGGCCTGCGCAACTCTTTGACCATGCTTAGATAGGATGTCATTTTAGAGTCACGTGCTTGGTACGTACCTTGTAGTTGATTGACCACGAGTTGGGAGTCTGACTTCACTGCTAGTCTCTTGGCACCGATTTCTCTGGCCAAGGTGAGTCCAGCTAAGAGGCTTCGTATTCGGCCTCATTATTCGTGCACTTGAACCCACAACAGGTTGCTCATGAATGATGTCTCCTACGGTGTGATCGGCACTATTACGAGTCCGCTGTTGACATTACTCGATCCGTCTACTAGGAGGGTCCACTTTGAGGGTGGTGCGCCGTTCATGCATAGTAATTCTTTTTCGGCCCTCAGGTTTCGCTTAGGTGTGAAGTCGGCAATGAAATCTGCTAGTGCTTGGGACTTGGTGGCGGTGCGGGATTGGTATGATACGTCGTACTCGTGAGTTCTCCATCCATTGCATGAGTCGGCCTTTGCCTGACTTTCTGGTTTGTGCAATATTTTCTTGAGCGGGAATGAGGTGATCACAACTATAGGATGGCATTGGAAGTACGGTCTGAGCTTCGGATGCATGGATGAGGGAGAGGCAAGCTTTTCCAGTTGGCTGTACCGAGTTTCTGCGTTGAGGAGCGACTTGCTAATGTAGTAGACCGGTGACTGCTTCGTTCCTTCTTCTCGGACTAGTACTGCTGATATGGCCGTCTCTGAGACCGCTAGGTAAGCGTAGAGCTTCTCTCCGTTCATGGGTTTGGACAGCAGTGGGGGGTGTAGTCAGATACCTCTTCAGCTGTTGTAGGGCTTCGCATGAGGGGGTCCAGTCGAACCTGTTGGATTTTTTGAGGGCGTGGAAGAAGAGGTGGCACTTGTCAGCGGACCTGGAGATGAAGCGGCTCAGGGCGGCCACTCGTCTGCGAGCAAGTGGGCGTCTCCCCGACGCAAGTTAGGGGATGGTATCATTGAGAACCAGCTCGATGCAGTGGGAGGGGTTTGCTTCTATTCCTCGCCGAGTAACCATGTAACCTAAGAATTTACAGCGAGGCGCCGAATGAGCACTTTTCTGGGTTCAATTTCATGTTGTACTTTCGGAGAATGGCGAATGCCTGGCTAAGGTGGTCAAGGTGTTGTTCAGCCATCAGGGATTTGACGAGCATGTCGTCGATGTAAACTTCCATGGTCTTCCCTAAGTGGTCAGAGAACATTTTATTGACCAGACGTTGGTAGGTGGCTCCAGCGTTTTGCAGTCCAAACGGCATTACTTTGTAACAATAGGTTCCCCTCTCTGTGATGAAAGCTGTCTTTTCCTGGTCGTCCGCATGCATTAGAATCTGATTGTACCCCGAGAAGGCATCCATGAAGCTGAGGAGTTCGTGCCCTGCGGTCGCATCTACCATCATGTCAATATGTGGGAGCGGGAAAGAATCTTTGGGGCATGCTCTGTTTAAGTCTGTGAAGTCGATGCAGACTCTCCACTTCCCGTTTTTCTTTTTTACGACTACGACGTTTGCCAGCCATTCGGGGTAGTGGACTTCTCTGATCATGCCGTTGTTTAGGAGTTTCGACCTCTTCATTGATGATCTGGTTCGTTCTGCCTGCGAATTTTCCTTTCCTTTTAGCTTGGTAGCGGGTGATCTGGATCTACCTTGGTGGTGGACCATCGCGTCGGGTTGATCCGGTCATGTCGGCGTGGGACCCAGCAGCAAGTCTTCATTCTTTTTTAGAAAGTTTATCGAAACCTTCTCTCTTGTCTCAAAGGGGTCGGCGGGAGCCTATGTTTGTTTTTCTTTCTGGGTCATCCGGATGTATCTGCACCTCATCCAGCTCCTCCATTGTCGGTTGATCGGGCTCGGTTCGGAGGGTTCGGATGAGGCCTTGTAATTGCTATGAGGAATGTCCCTTGCCTTTGAAAGGCGTTCTTGTAGCAATCCTAGAAGCTTTAGGGTCGCCCTTGATCTCCCGCACTCCCCACTTGGTTGGGAACTGATTGTCAGGGTGGAAGGTCGATGGCTGCCGCATGTCATGGATCCGGGGGACGGCCCAAAATGACGGCGTTGTAGGGGATGGGCGTCGATCACCGGGGAAGCCCATTTGTTTGTTCACCAGCCAGCATAGATAGGAAGGGTGATTTCCCCAGATTGTGTATACATTACATGAATCCGGAACCGCGTTGTCGGTCGTGATCTTGATGCATTAGCTTCGGTCCATCCGCGCTCTTGCTTCGAGGAACAGGATATTGCGCGAACCCCATCCACGAACACCCTTTTCACTAGGATGTTGGCTATTTGCAGGGAGAGGACTAAAGCATCGTGGTGAGGGGCAACCAAGGTGATCGGCTCGTCATCCTCAAACTGAATCACTTGATGGGAGTATGACCTCGAGACCGGATGAACAGACTGGATTTCATGGTGGTTGGTTCTAGCATACCGCTTGGTGACAGTAACTTACCCCATCGATTTCGATCCTCCCAGGAGATGAGCGGCGAAACCCTTAGGTGTTGGTTCTCGCGGAGGGGTCGACTGTTTGGAGCTTTTCTGGCTAATGGTGTTCTTCCCTTTGTCGGTGAGTAGGTCACGGAGGTGTCCTTTCTTTAGGAGTGCGGCAACCTCGAGCCGAGGCGATACAATCCGTGGTGTTATGCCCATGGTCGTTGTGGAACTCGCACCACTTGGTTGTGTCTCTCCTTGCCTCGGGATTGAGCTTACCAGGCCACTTGACAGCGGATCCCATACCTTTCATTATCGCTACGACACAGGTTGGTTCGATCTTTGAGGCCGTATGTCGTATTTTGAATTGATTCGATCCCGATTATGCATTATTGCTTCGAGGGTTGGCGGTCATATGGTCTCCCAGCTCTGCTCATATTCCTTGAGGGGGTTGGTAGCGGTGCTCGCCGGTCTAGGTTCCGGTTTCTGTCGTTCGCCTTTAGGTTCGTATCGGAATGGGCGGCTCAGTTCATCTCATCTTCCTCCCACCTTATTTGGATCACGGCTCGGGCAGGGCGTCTTCCATGGTAGTCTGACCTAGCTTTGTGAGCTCCTTGTATAGTTCCCCGTCACGGAAGGACCTTTCCTGAAAGCGTCCCACGAGATCTCGGGGTTACGGGAGGAATGAATAGAGATTTTCTCCTTGTTGAACCCGCTAACGTACTCTGCAATGGTTCCCTCTCCGTTGGTATATTCGGTACAAGTCGGCCGACAGCTTCTCTAGCTTCTTGCTGCTGGCGAGTTGTTCCACAAAAGTGTCAGTAAGCTGAGCGAACGAATCGATGGATCCGTTCGGGAGATTCGTGTACCATTGGGAGGCGCCGGAGGACAAACTAGAACCGAAACTTTTGCACATACGGGGAAAGGGGCTTCTACAAGCGGTCGGGGTATTGAAAGCTTGAATAAACATCCGCTTGTTTATGCGAGACTATGTGGTCGTCCAGGGTGGTGGGTACCGTCGTATGGTTTCATGTTGGGGATACTGAATTTTTTGGGGCATGTCGGCCAGGGCGATCTCGTCCACAAAAGGTGAGTCCGCGTAACAATTGATGCCTTTTCTTGGTTGGGATTGGCATTCTGGGATACGCCTCATCAACTTCGGCGTCGGCGATCTTTTTAGCCAATAAGCTGTTCTACGGGGAAGGAAATGCTATCTCGGTCATCCGTCTTACAGTGCAGTACGCCTCGTGGGGTCATCCCCCGAGGGGTAGACTGACGGATCAGTCCGTCGTGCGTTCCTTGGTAGCATATGTCTTCGTTCATCCCTTCTGGCTGGATGACTCCCATTGTCACTGTTCTGTTCTTCCCTACATGGATGGTCAGGGGAGTTGTATGGTAGTCGTTCGGTCTTTCAGGATGGGTGAGTTCAAGAGCTGGAGTTGGTTTGGTTTGGCCGCTCACCCCGCGAGGATGAGCTAGGCAGGAGGGGGTTTGTGTTTGAGTTGAGTGGAGGGAGTGGCATGGTGGAGATGGGATGATCCTTGGGATTCTCTGTTGTTAGATCGTTTTGATCATGATGCTGGGATGAGTCGACTGGACCGCGCGCCGTTGTGTCTTTATCTCCGTTAGTCAGAACGGAGTAGTCGGCCGCCAATGTGTCAAGCGGACGCGGCTCTTTACCAGAATCCGAGGGTTGGTGCTCTGGTGTGGAGAGGGGTTGCATGGAGGGATATGGTGCGGAACCGGTTGGAGGGTGCTTGGCCAGGGGAGAAACTTCGAGTTCATAGAATTGACTTACTTTCTTTCGGGTGCGGTTCTCGACCCGGATGGATGCGTTTTTGGCTTCGTCGGCCACCTTGTCTAAGTTCTATTGCATGAGAGCGGTCAAAGCCTCCAGTCGCCTCGATGCCTGAGTTAACGTCCTCCAGATTGTCAGCCATGGAATATTCCTCCACGTAGCAAGGTTCGTCACGCCGAATGATTGCTAGAGGCCCCACGGTGGGCGCCAAACTGTAGACGTAAAAATCTACCTGTACGGAAGGAGGGTCTGATCCCGTGAGGTCAAGGCCACTAGCGATCTGCTTTGCACACGTAGAAACACACGCGTGAAGCGGGACGAAACACCGAGGTGGTGTTTGCCGCAGCACTCGCCTTCAAGTCGGTAAGGGTTTGAAAGGGGCTAATATAGTGAGGGCTAAGGAATAAGAGATTATGGGAAGTCTAGTCGGGGGATTGTGACTACGGCGAATTAGTGACACTCAGTGAAGAGTCTCGGGTGTAAAGGCGTAATGTTGATCTTCCCCTGTGAGAGGGCTGGTCTCTGTTTATATAGTGGCCGTCTGGTCTCCCAATCTTGGTAGAAGTAGGGAGTCCTAGTACGACTCTGATGCAAACCCTAGAAGAATTAGGGTTGTGGTAGTGCCTTACCGGTTGTCCAGTATAGGAAGGTGATTCGATTAGGAGAGTAACTCCGGAGTAGGAAAGTGATCGGGGAATAGGAAGGTGACCTTGAATGGGAGATTGATCGGGAGTAGGAAAGTATTACGAGGGGGTTGTGGGCTTTGGATTTGTCCATGGACCTAGGACATGGGCCGGAGTTTGAGAGGCTTGTGCCCGCTCGGTTGGGCCGGTTTGTTCCTCGTGTTAGAGAACTAACATGGCGTGGGCCTTTGCGGGAGGGCCCAGGCTTGGTCCTCCTTCGCTAATGGTCCTTTTTCCCTATTTGGGCCAAGGACGATTTTTGGCCCTAACAAATATGCAGTTACAACTTTGCCCCTTGACTTAACAGTTGATTTTAGAAGAAAAAACGAGATGAGGAGGAGGTAAGTGACAATTTATGGAAATGTGAAGGGAGGTCCCAGATGGTTTCTTATACCACACCGGTATAACTACAATTTAAGGAAACCTCAGGGGAGATAAGTGATAATACTCCGTTTTTCTTCCGCTATTATATTCAAATTCAATAGTGAGTACTTCAGTTATCCTCCGGGAGATGCAAAGTCGATGATGTTCTCTTCTCTTTACATTTAGTTGGAGCGTCTATTTCCATATTTATCCTATTGCTCTTTCCTTGGACTAATCTCTCAAGTTGTCTTGTAATTAATGCACTTGGCATGCAAAATCGCACCATTGTTTGTGATCTCCTCTGATAAAATCCCCTTCCTGCATAAACAAATCAAAGCATGATCCCCTTCTCTTGTAACATAATGCCCTGTTTCTTGAAAAGCAGGGGGAAGTAACAATGTCTTGGAAAGAGGATATTCTCTTTTTGGACTTGAAGTGTTTGATCTCTGTATAGTCTCTTTGAGATTTATTGCGTATACCGGTTTTTGACTGGGCGTTTTTGTAAAGTATAGGCTTTCTTTCCTTTCTTGGTCTTTTGTTGTTGCCCTGGGCCTGTCCAAGGTTGTTAGTTTGGTGGGGAGTGTATTTTTTAATTCTTTTCTATACAATTTATGGGTTTATCCAAAAATAAAAATAAAAAATTCTCTCTCAATGGGAGAACCCATTTTGGTTATTCACTCTATCATTGTTGACGTTCATGGATCCCAGTTATTCTAACATTACTTTATTTAAATTTCTTTATTAATAGTGAGAATTCACAAGTAATTCCTTAAGATGAAGATTTCAATACGAGAGAACAAAAGACATTGAATGATACGAACATTTCTTCATTAATTTAAAGAATGAAATAGGATAGGCAAAAGCCTCGGGAAATAATTTGGTTGTGTTTTGGGAATCTGCAGCTAGATTTATTATATGTTAGAAGCTGCTTTGTTTTATGTATATGTACCTCAATTAATTTCACAATGTAAAGGAAGTGACACATCAAGATTTCCAATCCTGTAATGCCGCATCTCCTATGGCTACCTACACAATTGGCTCAGACTCAATCACCCTCAAAAATCTTGGTCACCACTATCTTTTATGCGGCGTTCTGGTCATTGTGAAGTGGACATCATGGTGACTCGAGTAGTATAAACCAAGCTAAAGAACACGCTATGACAAAATCATGATCAAACCGACAGGTATAAAACTTGGTGCACAAACACACAAAACCAAAACCCTTCAAAATTAAGCAACAAGAGTAATCAAAAACATAAAAAATGATAATGACGAGTAGTAAAGATCGATGATAGTCTCACTCAAACTACAAAACTTCACAACAAAGCAAGAAATCACTTCAATCAAATTATTACACAAACCCCACAACAATATTTCATTTAAATTCCTCAAATCAAACACAAACACAGATCTCAAACAAATAAACAAACCACAAAAAGGTCTCAACCTTTAAAACCTCACCTGAAACCCTAACCGATGCAAACACTCTCCGTGGCCACCACCTTGCTATTCTCCGACCCCTGCAACCGCAAAGTCCAAGCGGGCAAGCTTCCTCGCAGACACAACTCCCGCCGCCTTTTGGTGTTTCCAGCGACTTCTCCGGCCACCCTCATTAACCTCTTCATCCTCAGCCTCAACCTTCCGATTCCTCTCCTTATCTTCAACCTTTCACTTCAAGAGTGGGGTCTCGGGTTAGGCTCAGTCAACCGGAGCTCGACTTTCACCCGGGTCGGTCTCGGGTTAGGGTCTTCTTAAGCTTAGGCTTAAGATCTGGCCGACGCCGGCCTTAGGGTTTTACTTGCAGGAAATGTCGCCGAATAATATGGGTTTTTAGTAATCTTCATAGTTGAAACCTGGATTCAGCCATTAAAAAAAACACAAACACAAACAAGAACAAGTGAGTTCGAGTTTGAGTCTTCGTGTTTTGTGTGTGTGAGTGTGTGCTGTGTCTGATTGTAGACAAAGAGTGAGCAAGCGTTTCTGTTTGTCGGGTAGAGAGAAATGGAAAAGGACGGCCCAAAGGAAAAAAAATTCACATGTATATTTTTTTTTTCTAGGTGTATAAATGTATGTATATAGATAGGGTAATGCTATGCGTACTAATGGATTTTACTAACTAGTGTAAACTTAAAGCATAGTACGGGTACCATACGTATAGTACGGGTACTATATGTGATTTTAACAAAGGTTAGTACGCATGTTAGTAAAATCCGTTACGGGTACCATATGTATAGTACGGGTACTATATGTGATTTTAACAAAGGTTAGTACACATGTTAGTAAAATCCGTTAGTACGCAAAGTATTATTGATATAGATATGCGCATGTATACGTGTAGGGTCAACATAAAACGGTGTCGTGTGGGGGACAACGACGCGCTTTGTTGGCGACGATGATGTGGATTTGCAGAGAGACGTTGTAACTTGTGTCATTTAAAAAGGGATAATGCTATGGGTACTAACGGATTTTACTAACTAGTGTACTAACTTAAAGCAGAGTACGGATACCATGCACATAGTACGGGTACTATGTATGATTTTAACAAAGGTTAGTACACTGATTAGTAAAATCCGTTAGTACGCACAGTATTATTCTTTAAAAAGTGCTCTTAAGTATGTTAGAGATTTATATGGTGTCGTTTTCTTCTTTTAATCGTGATAATGGATTTGGTTTTAGTGACAAATCTAATCTTTTGAGCAACTGGGAGATTTTCTATCTTTAATGAACCAAGCTTTAAAGTTAATGTCATTAATGAAGTTTAAAAAACTTCTAATTAATTTACTAATTCATAATTGGAATGAAACTAATTAAAAGTTCGAGTTAACTAATAAATTATAGTTATGACTTACGAGTGAATTGTTATTTGAATTCAAAACTACTCCTTTAAGACATAGGAGTTAATCAAACGTTTAAGAGTTAAACATTGTTTTAATCTAAGTTTACAAAGTACATGGATTTATATTACTTAAAATACGAGAATTCTTAAATATTATTTGAAATCGATTGTTAAAATATGTGTATGATTTATTGAACATATAAATTGCACTTTTTTTTTCCTCATTAATATGTCTTTATAGATTCTAGTAACAATGTTAGGTAACATGTACAGAACAAAACCCATCTCAAGAAATTCTCATACATTCATTCAATTTTTATTATTGTGTGAGATCTACTCTCCATTATTTAGTCCATTATAAAAGGCAATCCGAGGGAGGTTCCACGTGGCCATGGATACAAATATCCACGTGGCATTTGATTAGTCACTCATCTCAATTGTATCCTTCATTTTGCAAGAAGACGAAATCTACCCACATGGCCGTGGCATTTTCCATTGGGCTTTAACTTGAAGTTTGTGAAACTTAGAATATTTATTTATAGGTGCGTTTGGTTTATTATTTTGAATAAAATTTTGAGAATAATATTGGGTAGTTCAATAGGAGAGTATTACAAGATAAATTTTAAAAATTTATAAAAAAGTCCCTAGGTTTGCTAACTTAATTAAACACCCTAACATATAAAATAACAAAAACACCCTCATCACCCCCAGTGCTAGATTCCCGCCACCACCATCAGAATTTGGCCAAAAAATTGCGTTACAATACAGACAAGTCGGATCTATGTCGTAATGCATCGATATGGCCTTTTCCGGCCAAATCCACCATGAATCTCGCTAGAAAATGTCAGATCTACGACAAGATGTGGTAGTCAACGGCCGAAAAAAGGTCAAAGAAGTTCCATCTGTGGTCGTCAGAGACGACCAAAGATATGTCCATCATTTTCGACCAACGACGGCCGATCGGGTAAATTACTTACCGCCGTCGTCGTGGTGTAGGCCATTTTACAGATTCCGGCTACCACCGATGGTAGTTGCTAGAATCTGGCAAGTATGGGTTGATGGGGGTATTTTTGTTAATTTTTAAACTTTTTTTGGGGTATTTAATGAAATTAATAAACTTAAAGGGTCTAAAAGTGATTAAAAAATATAGGAATATTTCTAGAATAATGTGCCAAACAATATTTGGAGAATATAATTGAGAATATGGGTAGAAATCCCGCCAACCGCACCAATCTCTCTCTTTTAATATGGGTAGAATATGGAGAATATTATTGGCTGCGTTTGGATGAATATTTTCATCCATATTTTGAGTCAGATTTTGAGAATAGTATTTGGTTCAATATTTAGACAATACGATTTTCAAAATTCTATTCCAACACTTTTCTGACAGCTTGATCGTTTGAGTTTTTTTTTTTTTTTTTTTTTTGCGGCCTTCCCCTTTTTCACGCTTCTTTTGACTGATTATGATACGTTTGAATTTTGTTTCTTTGTAGTTGTTAATGGAGTATATGTGTAAGAATGATTGTAAGAGTTGATAATTAGTACTTTTGTCATATATGTATTAATATGATGTTTTTAAATAGTTGGATTAGTACTTGAAATTAATATGGGTTTTTGTTTCTTAATATCTACAGGTGACAAAATTACCAATAAAATATTTAGAATTATTAAAATGTAACTTGATAAGTTATATATATAATAATACATTATTTTAACAAACTTCAACAAAATATTATATTAATAAATCATTTATAAAAAAACATATTAATCAAATATTCAACACAACTATCAAGGTCAAAATACTCAACCAAACAAATATTCTGTAAATCATATTCTTGTAATCATAACCCTATCCAACTATCTAATCCTATCCCCAAAATTCTATCCAAAATACTGAATCAAACGCACCCATTATTATTATAAGAGCCTTTACAATTTACGTAGCTTTAGACATTACTTATAGATCTAGGTTTAATTAAATTATCCTTAATTAATCCTATCTTTGGCACCAATCTCTCCCTTTTGCGGCTAGTAATCTTAATTAAAAAGCAATTACTTGTCTAATTGTGTCTTTGATATTGCAAGTACAATTAGATTTTGGCCTCCCACTAGTTAGACATCTAGAGGGTCAATGCACTAATTGTAATGGCCTTTTTTTTGAAAAAATATTAATTTTTTTTTTTTTTTAACCCTTTTTTCTAATCCACGTGGGCCCAAAAGTTTGTGGGTCCATAGATATTTAGGTGTGGGGCCTTAGAAAATCACCCATTGATTCACTTTTTAAGTAGTGTATTGGTGAAAGCATAGAATCAATTGATTGTAAAGAAGTGAATTATTATAAAGTAAAAAAAATTTTTTTGGGGAAAATCCTGTAATAGCCTTTTCTTCATCTCGAGGACAAGATCTATAGCTAATTGCAATAGTAAAAAGGTTTGTCATCAAACCACAAAAGGAGAGATAATTATTACAAGGTATTTGTTTATATTAGATTGAATCTTTTTTAATAATATTTTATTTATATTAAACTATTAGAAGGTGGGTTTTTTTAATGGAAAATACATATTATTTTGTTATTTTAAGTTATTATTTTTATTTATTTGAACTAAAATAGTGTCAAATAAGTGTGAAATCATGAAATTTGTATTCAAAGAAACAATTGAGATACTCTTTGCTTCTTTGGATAAATATTTCTCAAAT
>CM047738.1:4545961-4587545 GCA_026225825.1 Pistacia integerrima | reverse complement strand
CCCTTCTCGAATCCTTAGACTTATCTTCAAACAAGCTTGTTGGACATATTCCATCACAGTTGGTAAGCTTGACATTTCTTTCAAAGTTAAACCTGTCACAAAACCAACTTGTGGGACTTATTCCTCAAGGAAACCAGTTTAATACCTTCTCAAATGATTCATTCGGTGGCAACTTGGGATTATGCGGACTTCCATTGATGAAAAAATGTGAAGAGCCATCATCATCGGTATTCCATGATGACGAAGACCACAATAAGTCAAACCGTTTCAATTGGAAAGTCATTATGACGGGTTATGGATGCGGTCTGTTGCTCGGCTTGTTTATCGGATATACTGTTTTTTCTACAGGAAAGCCACAGTGGTTTCTAAGGATGATTAAAAGCATTCTTGGAAAATCTGAATAGAAGATGCAAAGGAATGTTTGAAAGAGGCCAAGCGGAAATGATGCTCTGACTGGGGTGAGTACTGTTCCAATCTTCTTTATAAACAACGGTGTGCGTTTTTTTTTTTTTTTAATGCCAATTTCGGAAAATTATTTGATCACCAGAAACTCGAAAAACTATCATCACTCATCAGTTTCCTTTTGTTCTTTTCAGATATTCATGTATGATTCGACGGTCTGTGAGAGCAGGATTGAGAAGAAACCCTATATACGCAAGAGTTAGAATTGCTACAGTAGATGATGTTGCTCTTGGACTTCAATATATATGATGTCGATGAGATGAGTATTTAATAAAGAGTTACGTAATTGCCAGAGTTTAATAAGATTTTTAGAATGTTAATTTGATGAGCCATTGAATGAGTTGAATGATTTTTAGAAGATAACAAGCCATGCATATATATAGCCAGAACTCATGCCCTCTGGCTAGCTCCTGAATCTTGCCCTGTTTCTTGTATCTATACATGGATTTCTTAACTACTTTACAATTATAAAAATTAAGTTACAAAGTAATTGAATTTGCTATATATATATATATATATATATATATATATATATATATATATATATATATATAGTATCAATTATAAAAAAATTGTCACCTTAATTACAACTGTATTCTGTTTAAATAAGATGATATAAATATAAACTATATATATACTAGAGATCTGAGATTACTACTTCAACTAATCCTTTGAAATCCTGGAACTACCTGTCAGTTACAAGTTCTAGGACATCCCTATTAGGGGCTGCGGGACTCGAACTCGGGAGACTATGTAAACTTAACTTAGATTATCCTTTACTCTTTTACCATCAGGTCATCCGGTAGAAGCTACTAATGAATGTCAATAAGAACATAAGAGTGGAGTTAATATAGACATCATTGTTTTCTAATTATTAGTAGACCAAGACTTTGTGCTTATTAAATTATTGATGAAGACTCTTATCACCCATTCTTCGCTGCATGAACCGAACAACAAACTATATTAATAGTAGTCAATCTAGCATACAATCATTGCTCTTGCATTCTCAAAGCTCTACACACTCTGTTCTCAAGACCAGAGTTTTGCACTGTTCTCAGTATCTTCATTTGGCCCGTCTGTGGGGAATCGGCACTAAAATTTGCTTGATTACACAAAAACAAATATAGGTTTTCTAAATTTTGAGTTAGGAAAATTTGGGATTAAAGGAAGAAAAATACTGTTTGTTTCTGGAAATTTACGATCAAAGAGTAAGAGTATTATATTGGGAATTTCCTTGATCCCATGACCACCACCGCCTACGCAAGTAGCTTTCCGAGAAACGACCGCAGAGAGCTTAATTATCACAATAGCAGTTGTGGTTGTTTGATGTTTGTGCCAAGAGACTCTTTAGTTGGTGTTGAAAAAATCAGAGAACTTAGCGATAAAAACAGCAAAACAAGAATTATCAATAGATATAAGTATGGGTTTCAAGGATTATAGTTGTGAATTTCTTGAAAAGTTTACAAGAATTATCAATAGATATGAATTTCTTGGAAATTTTGCAATATAATGGATCTTCAGTTTTACTCAGTGTTCTGAAATTATTGGGAAACATTGTTAGCTCTACTGCCGTGAAATTTGTTTTAATTGTTTGCGGCTGACGAAGAATTTGTGAAAGTACTTTTATTATCTCTAGAATTGGTAAGCTAAGCTTGTATTTGATCACTGAATAAGTAGTTCAACAACAGGACAAAAAGGAATGAATCTTCTGGATTCGTTCAAGTGGAAATTACTTATTTTCATGATATTGACTTAATATATCTGGAGCTTCGCAAGCTGATACAAGATTTGACAAAGATAAATAGTCTTCGTTTAAAACAAAATTAGGTTGTCTAGAATTTGAGTTGAGAAATATGTGATCAAAGGAGGAGAGTGCTCAAGCTGATGGCCAACCCTGAAGTTTCAAAGAAAAAGAATATTTTGCTTGTTTCTCTATTGTAACCAACTACGAATTCAACATGAGTGTAAGATTTTCTTAATTTCTGATGAGATTTGCCTCTGCTCTCTAGTCTTCACATAAGTTTCTTCAACCTCGTCTCATGACTTAAAATATCGGTTAAAAAAGGATTATAAAAACATCCTCGTTTAAAAAAAAATAATAATAAATAATCCTCTGCTTACAAAAATCTTGTTTTTTGCATGTCAGTTCACCACTAATTCACTTTAAGCCTCCAGAAGGCTGTCATTCATGTGACCTCTTCTAGGAAGTTGCCAGAAAGTCTTTAAGAAAGAATTTATGCTGATATAATTGCTTCAACAGTTCTCAATGAAAATCGATCTATGCTATACTTGGAGTCGTTTCTGAATACCCTCCGAATATATTATTTCTCCTGGAATATAATCTCATGCTACATCTATGCTTAAATCAGTGATTCGTATCAAAAACTTCTGAGCATTGATAGTGAAATGTTTAATTCCTCACTATTTCTGTAGTCCTCTATTTGATCTTTCGGAAGAAATATGTTAGTTCTGTAGTATATTTCAGATTCTCAGTTTACCAGATGCATCTTTATTTCTTGCTTGATGATTTTGGACAGCATTGCTGAATTCTAATTTATGATTTTTAGCAGCATCAGGTAACAATTGTTTTGATGATGAAACAGTCTGAGTAAGGGGATCTTTGATGAAACTAATTTCTAGGATGTTTGTGATTGCTTTAAAGCTACTCATAGGTTGAATGTGATAGGTTTAAGCGCATGTGCTAAAAAAGAAAACAACTAAAGTTCTTTAGACACATTCAGCATAGGAATGTGATTAGGTTGAATTTGTAGGATATTTGTTTGGTTTATAGAACTCATAAATACATACTTGCATAAAATTATCAAATCTTTAAAATTGATATTCAATGCAATTGCAAATATTTATCTTTCAGTTCAATCTAATTGCCAAGAGATTGAATTATGAGTCTCTTGAATGTCGTCCAAAAATTCATAGAATGAATCAAGTTTTGCTCCGAGGATAAACTAAAAAGATGTGAATATAAGAGAATGATGAAACAGTGGTCATATTTCAAGGATTTTGCACTTGAATCATCAATTTCCAATCGGCCCACGTTCATTTCCACCACGTTCATATTTCAAGATTGCTGGAAAACAATTTTCTTTTTTAACAATAGAACCCATAGCCAAAGTCATTGATGAACCGGGATGTGAAAAAGAAATGAAGTTTTGGATTCAAATTTAGAGAAAATTAAGATTTTGATGGAAAGCACAAGTTGTGGTACAGTTTTTTATTGTTGTTAATAGCACACTGTTGTTAAGAACAATTCGGTATCAGGTGCGTGAGTTGGTAGAAAAAGAGCCAGAAGATGGGCTCTGAAGTGATGTTACTCGGTTTTTAACAAGTATTCTCATCGGCGCAAGATAAATACAATTGTTTGTGATGTAAGAAGAATTAGTTCATGGCAAGTAACCTTCATGCCTTCTGGCTCATGGACATGATAGTTACCACTTGGAGAAAAAGTTAATTGCATGTAATTCTCAGCTATTGCAGAGTCTCTGTTCTGTTTCTTTGTAATTTGGAAACTAGAATGCCTAAAGCATAGTACTCAATTTTGGTGCCTCCCAGTTTAAATAATATACCAGAGATTACGACCAAGAAAGTGAGTTTGAGCAATACATTATCTTGTTCACAACTTAAAATATTAAATTTATTTATTTGTTATTTTAAAATATTGATATTAAAAATTTGAATTCATAGAAGAAAAATCCAGTAAAATCAATAAACTAGATGATATAAATATAAACCGTATACCGGAGATAAGAGATTACAACTAAGAAATAAATTGTTAGTGAGACCAAGACTTTACGCTAATTAAATTACTAGAGGAGTCCTCTACCCCAATCTTCAGGCACCCAGAAGCTGCACGGCAAGTGTAACATCTATCAGATTATCACCATCCTGCTCAAACTTTCTTCTTCTTCTTCTTCTTCAAGTAAGCTTAATTATCCATAATTAAATTACTAAAATCTTGTTTGATGACCAAATTAAGGTTGTACTTTGTTCATCTTATCACCTGCACAATTAATAATATCCATGTCAAACATCTGTAGTCACCATAAAAAAAGGGTTTGCCTGCCTAAAGCATAGTATTCTCTTTAGCACAACACATAATTAATAAGTGATTTATGTAGATTCATACACGACAGTGAATTAATCCACAGAAATGAACATCATGAAATGGTATAACAATAACCACATATTTACCTATCATCTATTCATCTATTTTCTCTTTCACAACAGCTTTGATCACTTAGACTTTTGCTTCCGCGTGTGATTTACTAGTAACCATACAATAGAAATAAGAAAATTACAACTAAGAAAATGACTTGAAGCATTAAAAAGTTGAATTTCTTAATAAAACATTATTGTTTCTAGTTAGTAGACAAAGACTTATATTTAAATTATTGGAGAAGTCGTGTAACCCGTTCCCCACTGCATGAGCTTAAGAACCAAAAATATAAATAAAAACAAAGACTATTAAACAGCATTAATTCCTGCATAACATGTCTCCATTAGCCTCCCAATCAATAATAAGATTCCAGAATTAATTTCTTTGGCACCACTTGGAAAATGACATTTGTGATCTATAAGACATCAACAGTTGACCAAGACTTAAAGCAGTGAATTAAAGAAAGATGGGTTGTCTAACTTGGTGTTATCAACTTCTCTTCCTCCAATTTTTGTCCGCATTCCACACAATCATTAAAATTAACCTAGCTTTGAATCAGATGTTAATAATGAGATAATGTTCAACTGTTTACCTTCAAAATTTTAGGTTCATAAACATTTGCAGTCATAGAAATGTAACCTTTAACTCAAAAAATAGATAAAAACAGGGGAAATACAAAAAAAGATTTATTTGTACTACATTTCAAGCAATAACATTACCCATACATATGTCAACCTTATCATCTTAAAATCATCTATATTCTCTTTCATAACATATGTGATCATTTCCACTTTTGCTTCAGCATGCGACTTGTACTGTTCAAAGTCTTGTAGCCCATTCCACACTGCAAGAGCTAAAGAACAAGTTATCATTCTCAAGATATGTAAACCATAATTGTCGATGACTCTAGCAGAGAATGAAGAAAGAATGGATGATATATGTAAAGTTGAAGTGGAACTGGTGACATTTTTGTTTTCTTTCTCTATTTATTATTTGTCAATCTAATCTATTATGTACAGACCCTCCATTTCTCTTCTATTTATAGCAGTATCAGTTCTTGAGATTTCACAAGCAAAGAAGATGGGTTGCCTAACATTGGCTTATCAGCTTCTCTTCCTCCAGTTATTGCTCTTATATTCTCAAACTTCCGCAGCACTCTGCTCTTATTATCAGAGTATTGCATTGCTCCAATTTAAGCAACACTTTTCTTACAAGAATTTTCTTTCTTACTTCGATTGTGATGTTGTAAGAGATTTATCCTTTCTGGGAGATGAGAACCCACCTTATTGTGATGGAAGATGTCCTTCTTATCAAAAAACAGTGTCTTGGAAAGAGGATACTGATTGCTGCTCCTGGGATGGTGTCACTTGTGACATTTTAACTGGTCATGTAATTGCCCTTGACCTTAGTTGTGGGTGGCTTCATGGCAACATTCCTTCCAACAGTAGCCTCTTTCTCCTTAATCATTTGCAAAGGCTCAACCTTGCTTTCAATGATTTCAATCTCTCTCAAGTTTCTTCTGATTTCAGTCAATTACCTAGTTTGACGCACCTCAACCTCTCCAATTCAAACTTTAGTGGTAAAATTCCAACTGAGATCTCCCACTTGTCTAATTTGGTTTCTCTTGACCTCTCTTTATTTGAAGGAAATTCCCTCATGAGACTTGAAACAGCTATTTTTCAAGGGTTAGTTCAAAATCTTACTAAACTAACGGAACTTCTTCTCGATTATGTGGATATGTCCACAATAGTACCTAGTTTCTTGACCAATCTGTCTTATTCTCTGACTTCTCTGAGCCTTAATTATTGTGGATTACAGGCAAACATCCCAAATCACATCTTTTGCTCACCAAATCTGCAGTTCCTTAGTTTAAGAGGTAACCTCAACTTGACAGGTGTTTTTCCTAAAGTTGAATGGAGTAGCCCCCTTAAGTTTATGGACGTTTCTGATATGAGTTTGACTGGGGAATTACCTAACTCAATCGGCGATCTCATGTCTTTGTACCATTTGCGTCTCTTTTACTGCAATATAGTGGGGTCAATTCCTATGTCGCTTGGCAACCTTACACAACTTACTTACTTGAGTCTCTCAAGTAACAATTTCAGTGGTCATATCCCATCATTTCTGTCAAATCTTGTCCAGCTTCGTCGTTTTGATCTTTCAATGAATAACTTTGTTGGTGAGTTTCCAGATATTTTCGTCAACTTTAGCCAACTTTCCCATTTAGACCTGTCAGGGAATCAATTATCTGGTCAAATTCCTTCTCATGCAGTCGGACTTCGAAATTTGGTTGTCATTTCATCATCCGATAACTCTCTCAATGGAACAATACCATCTTGGTTATTTACTCATCCTTTTTTGAAGATGATGGATCTTGGATATAACCAATTAATTGGCCATATTGATCAATTTCAGAGTAATTCATTGCAATGGATTTCAATAGATGATAATAGACTGCATGGCTCAATTCCAAGTTCAATCTTTGAACTTGATCTATTTTATCTCTCTCTTTCTTCAAACAATTTAAGTGGAATTGTAGAGCTTCACATGTTTTCAAAGCTCAAAAATCTTAAAATCCTTGATCTTTCTCATAACAGTTTATCTGTTAGCACCAAATTCATAGCCAATTCATCCTTCTCGCAACTTGCTTCTTTGCGATTATCCTCTTGTAACATAAGTGAATTCCCAGGCATCTTAAGAAGTCTAGACCACTTAGTTGAGCTAGATCTTTCTGAAAATAACATCCATGGTCAAGTTCCCAACTGGATGTGGAACTGTTGATCAAACTGATTGTTCAATAAGGAAATCTAAGTTTAAAATAATCCAACACATTCACAGCAAAAAGAGATATAACGAAAATAAGAGCATAAACAACAAAGAGCATACACACAGGTTTATAGTGGTTCGGTAATCAGATTGATTACCTACATCCACTCTTCAGAGCGGTAAGAAAAACACTATGAAGAGAAATCTTACAGAGTTTGTGAGTCAGAGTTACACCAAGAACCCAGTATCAACTCCCCTCTGTAAACCACCCTAGATTGCTCCCATGGGTCTCACACCTCTCACACACACACAAAAATACATAGAATAAATCAGAATTTATACAAGAGGAAAAAGAATAAAAATCAGTTACAAAGAGAGCTCATCACCATCGTTGATCTCATCCTGTGAATACCAAGGCTCCACCTTGACGTTTTCCCTCAACAACTTCCTCTCTTTGTAACAAGAAGAGAACAATCCAGAGAGAAATGAAAGTGGCGTGAAAACTGAAGGGCACAACAAATATCCCAAAAATGAAATTACAAAGCTGTCCCTTTCTTTCTTCCAAAGTGCCTTTGACCAAAGTTTAAAAACTTTGACTCCACATAAGCTTAAATCAATGCCACATCAGCACAAATCTCCACCTTGGCATCTGATTTCTTCATCCCCTACTGCCCTGAAATTTCCTCCATTCTTACTCAATCTGGAGCAGGCTCTTGAAGAGCCTTAGTTTATCCAAAGTAACAACTTTGGTAAACATATCTGCTGGATTCTCTTTCCCAAGAATTTTCTCCACCTTAATAATCTTTTCTTCAACCATATCTCTGATGAAGTGCAGCCTCACATCAATGTGTTTGGACCTTTCATGAAAGGTTTGGTTTTTGCATAGGAATATAGCACTTTGGCTATCACTCTTGATTGGAACTTGAGCCTGATTAAATCCCAACTCACTAAGCATTCCCTTAAGCCAAATTGCTTCCTTGGTAGCTTCTGTAATCGCCACATACTCAGCTTCTATAGTTGATAGAGTCACAATAGCCTGCAAATTAGCTTTCCAACAAACCAGATTATTCCATAAAGAGAAAACAAAACCTGTCATGGATTTCCTATTATCAGGATTTCCAGCATAATCAGCATCCACACACCCCATAATGAAATCCAGCATGTTTTTCTCTTTACTATACACAATTCCTGTTGACATTTTTCCCCTAATATACCTTAGTATCCATTTCACTGCTTCCCAATGGGGTTTTCCAGGATTACTCATGAATCTACTAACATAGCTCACTGCAAAGGCTAAATCAGGGCCTTGTACAGACCATAAGGTACATTAGACTTCCTATTGCATTAGCATAAGGGATATCAATCATTTCCTTTCTCTCATCTTACGAACTAGGACACTGATTCAAGCTTAATTTAATATGTTGCCCCATTGGTGTTTTGACTGATTTACACTGAAGCATATTAAATCTTCTAATAACCTTCTCAGCATACTCCTTTTGCGATAGAATAATGCTCCCTGTTTTCCTATCCCTCACAATGTTCATTCCTAAGATTTTCTTAGCCTGCCCCAAATCTTTCATTTCAAATTGTTTATTCATTTCTACCTTAAACTTAGCAATTTCAACAACATCTTTACAAGCCAACAACATGTCATCAACATAAAGTGCTAAGTAAAGATAGCAATCATCATATAAACATTTGAAATAAAGGCAACTATCAAACTTACTTCTTTTGAAACCACAAAGAATCATGAAACTGTCAAATTTTTTATACCATTGCCTAGGGGACTGTTTTAGTCCATACAAGGACTTCTTTAACAAACATACCTGATTTTCTTTACCTCTTTCAAACATTTCAGGTTGCTCCATTAGGATCTTTTCTTCTAGATCACCATTCAAGAATGCTGTTTTGACATCAAGTTGCTCTAATTCAAGTTCAAATTGAGCTACTAAGGACAGTAGAATCCTAATGGTAGTGTGCCTTACCACAGGTGAAAAAATTTCAGTATAATCTACCCCTTCAACTTGTGTAAAGCCTTTAACAACCAACCTAGCTTTAAATCTAGGAGCTTCTACCCCTGGAATTCCTTCCTTCCTTTTGAAAACCCATTTGCACTTAACAACTCTACTCCCTCCAGGTTTCCTAATAAGAACCCAAGTCTTATTCTTCATCAAAGATTCATATTCCTCTTGCATAGCTAACCTCCACTGCTTAGATTCTCTGCTTTCCATAGCTTCCCTAACAGTTTTAGGTTCATCTTCTATTTCTTCAGCAACTTGAAATGCAAAGGCAACCATGTCAGCTTGTGAAAACCTCCTAGGCAACCTAATTTCTCTCCTTTGCCTATCTCTAGCTAACTGGTAATTCTCTAATTCAGTTTCTTCATCATAAACTGAATCATTTTCATTCTCCTCTAAGACACATTCTTCCTCTTGAGTTTGTAAATCTCCTTGCTGATATTCTGGTTTCAAATTGCTAGAATTGTCAGAAAAAGCTTCTCTATTCATTTCAAACCTAATAATTTCAGAATTCATCTTATCAGTCTTTTCATTCAAGCCACTCAATTCTTCTTCATTAAATCTGACATCCCTACTGATTATGCATCTTTTTCTAACAACATCCCAGCACTTGTACCCTTTTACCCCATCAGGATACCCTATGAAAATACACCTAATGGCTCTAGGTTGTAACTTATCAGATTTTTCGTGCACAAAAACAGTGCAACCAAAAACTCTCAAGCTACCATAATCAGTTGGATGTCCTGTCCATCTCTCAATGGGTGTTTTAAACTCTATAGCTGAGGAAGGAATCCTATTGATCAGAAATACTACTGTATGAGCAGCTTCAGCCCAGAACTTAGTGGGAAGTTTGGCACAAGACAACAAGCTTCTAACCTTCTCCAATATAGTTCTATTCATCCTCTCAGCTAACCCATTTTGTTGTGGAGAATATCTAACTGTCCTATGTCTTAAGATTCCACTATCCTTGCACAGTTTATCAAACTCCTCATTTATGAATTCTAAACCGTTATCAGTCCTCAATTTCCTAATTTTCTTTCCTGTCTGGTTCTCAATCATGACTTTCCATTCCCTGAACTTACCAAAAACTTCTCCCTTATTTTTCAAGAAATAGATCCATACTCTCCTAGAGTAATCATCTATGATGCTAATGAAATACTTACAACCTCCCAAAGATGGATATTTAGTTGGCCTCCACACATCAGAATGGATATAATCTAAGATAGCCTTAGAACAGTGTTTTCCCACACTAAATCTAATTCTACTCATCTTCCCATAGATGCAATGATCACAGAAATCTAGCCTCTCTATTTTATCCCCTCCTAGAACCTTTTGCTTACTCAGCTCAACTAGTCCTTTTTCACTAACATGCCCTAACCTCCTATGCCACAAAGCTGTCCTATTGGACTTCTGAGATAAAGATACAGCTACTGTTCCAGTGATGGATGAACCATTTAGAACATACAACCCATTCTTCTTCTCACCCTTCATTACAACTAAGGATCCTTTAGTGACTTTAAGGACTCCACCTTGAGCCTTATAGCTATAGCCAATTGAGTCTAGACTTCCTAGAGAAATTAAATTTCTTTTCAGCTCTGGTATGTATCTAACATCTGTGAGCCATTTTGAACTACCATCATGCAAATTCAGCCTTACATCTCCTATTCCTAAGACTCTACAAACTGCATTGTTGCCCATCAAAACTTTTCGAGACTCTAGTTTTCTAAAGTTTGAAAGAAAACTCCTATTTGGAGTCATGTGGAAAGAACAACCAGAATCAAGTATCCATTCAGCATCAATTTCATTTTCAGAGGCTACCAATATATCAGAACTCTCATACCCATTGGAAGCTACATCTACACTCCCACTAGCATCCTTTTCCCCTGATTTTTTCTTCCTATCAGGACAGTCCCTCTTAAAATGACCTTCCTT
The DNA here is from genome assembly GCA_026225825.1 of Pistacia integerrima. Taxonomy (NCBI): domain Eukaryota; kingdom Viridiplantae; phylum Streptophyta; class Magnoliopsida; order Sapindales; family Anacardiaceae; genus Pistacia; species Pistacia integerrima. Next base: position 4,576,196 of record CM047738.1, on the reverse strand, counting down.
ATGACAGAGGAAGCATTTTCTTACAAATTTTGACTTAGACTTTGATCTACCCCTAAAACTCCCTTTCTTATGACCTTTCTTATCAGATCTTCCTCTCACATATAACCCCTCGCCATCTAGTTTACCTTCTTTCCTAAATTCAGCATCTTTTGCAGTAATTGCAACCACAACCTCATCTAGTTCAAGGCTTTGCCTACCATATTTTAGGGTATCAACAAAGTAAGAGTACATTTTGGGTAGGGAGTTTATGAGGATAACAGCTTAGTCTTCATCTTCTACCTTAACACTCAGACCTTCTAAGTCTTTGTAATAACTGCTTCATACTAGGTTACTCATAGAAATACATAAAGTAAAATGCATTTATATTAGCAAAAGTAAATGGGCCCGAAAATTTTCTTTTAATACATATAATCATTCTTTATACAAAGTAAGGTATCCTTTGTAAAAGTTATCAAAAACAGTGGACAGTGTAGCTATTACTCCTCGCTTGCCGATGCCCATCCGACCGCGTCCTCACCTAGATCCTGCAAACACAAAGAAAAACAATGGGGTGAGCACAAGATAATGCTCAGGAAGTAAATCCTCTACTCGTTTATCCCCGTAACTCTTTCTCTTAATTCTTTCCTTACACTCTTCTCATCTTATTTATTTTCTCTTTCTGTTTCTCTTTCACATAGCTCTTTTCTATTAACTTTCTATTGTATGTCACGGCCTCATCTTACCGGAGGCACGGCTGAGTGGAGATCACAAAGCACCCACCCACTCTTCGTGACTTCTACTCATTCTCTTCCTCTATTCTTTCTCATATTTTCTCATTCTTTCTCAGTGGAATGTCACAGCCTCATCTTACCGGAGGCACGGCTGAGTGGAGATCACAAAGCACCCACCCACTCTTCGTGACTTCTACTCATTCTCTTCCTCTATTCTTTCTCATATTTTCTCATTCTTTCTCAGTGGAATGTCACGGCCTCATCTTATCGGAGGCACGGTCGGTTGGAGTTCACAAAGCACCAACCCACTCTTCGTGACTTCCGGTTGGAGTTCACAAAGCACCAACCCACTCTTCGTAACTTCCGGTTGGAGTTCACAAAGCACCAACCCATTCTTAGATTTTCTCAATCTCTTTACTTTTAGAGTAGCCCATTCACAAAGTTCTCTACTCTTTTTCAAACTACTTCTCAATACACAATTCATGCATAGGGATGGTTCATGCTTAAAGTTTCTTACTTAATGCACTTTTGAAATGCACAAATGCAATATTGCATCAAAACTGTCATTCTGTGCAGGTCACACTCAAGAAGGCATAACTTGAGTTATACATCTCGGATTTCTACGGTTTTGGTCTCGTTTTAAAGCTTAGAGACAGGGCTACAACTTTTATGTTTTGGTCTTAGCCCAGTTCAATCATTAAGGTGCCCAAAAATCACTTAGAAAGTCACGGCAGTGACAGGGCAGTTTTCACTTAGACATTTCATCAAACATTAATTGTGCATAAACAAACCCTAATTCAATTATCATTCTATTTAGTTCTCAAACCATCCAAAATGAGAGAAAAACTCTCTTGTAGCATCACATACCTACATGGCAAACACACTTCCAAAAAAATTTCTCCAATTCTTCCAATTTCAACCCATCATCAAATCATCACATATACTTCTCATATTCAAATATATCCAACAATAAGCATAATACATCATACATCTCATCTCAATTTCTCAATAATCACAACATATGCATATTTAAAATAAATCTCTACTCACTTGAATTCTTAAATTTTAGCTTGAGTTGGATTTTGAGTGGAATTTACTTACCTTGTGCTTGAGTAGTCTCTCCTAAACTCTCTACTCTTGTTGGATTCCAATCTTCTCGTAACCCTAAGCATAAACTTTATAAGAACTCAACCTTTACACAAATAAATCATAGATAAAGAGTATGAATCCTTACCTTTTGATACCTAGAATCAAAGCCCTATGAAAAACCACTTAAAAGCCCTCAAAATCTTTGGAGGATTGAATGAAAAATTGAGAGAAAATGGGGGAGGAGTGTGGCGGTGGAATGAAGAAAATAAGGGTTTCAAACCCTTAACACTTTAGTTTATAACCACACTTTCCCATAATGCCCTTATTCTTTCTTTAAAATTTCATCTATGTCCCTTAGTCAATGACCATAATGCCCTCATTTTTAATGCATTCTCTATGAAATTCTATCTCTTTTCACTCCCCACAATTTCAACTAATTTTGAGTGAAAAGACCATTTTACCCCTAATGAAAGTTTAAGGGATTTTCTCTACATTTTTCGCAAAATAACTTTAACAAAAATTCAAGTAAGGGCCAACCAACCAATATTAACAATATATCGACCCAAATAAAAACAAAACAATAAACATTTAAGCAATACACTATAAGTTAACTATGTACCTCAAGTGGGATGTTGCAGTCTTGCACTAATTTCATAAAGTCATTCATATTATCACCTAATGACTTTCCCTCATCCATCTTAAAACCAAAGAATTTCTGTTTTAAAACTAATCTATTAGGGGAAGACTTAGATAGGTATAAAGAGTCTAGTTTTTCCCAAACCCCTGCTGGTGTGGTCATTTTCTTAACCTCTCTCAAAACTTTGTCTCCTAATCCTAGAATCAAGGTACTGTGAGCCTTATCTAAAAGGTCTTTCTTCTCTTTATCAGTTAAAGACTCTGGTAAGCTATCCTCACCCTCTAAGGTAGCTGATAACCCATCCTTAACTAAAACAGCCCTCATTTTCATCTTCCACAACCCATAATCATTGTCACCTGTGAACTTCTCTATTTCAAACTTAGACATATCTAGGTTTACTACTTCCCTCGATTACGGGAGATGCGAAAACCCCCAAAAATTCAAGATCTAGAATAAACCCTAAATCAAGAACAGTAACGAAAATTAGATCTAACCCTAGACAAAACCAAAATTCGAACAATCTCTAATTCCAGGACCTAACGAAGCTCGATACCACTTGTTGATCAAAGCGATTGTTCAATAAGGAAATCTAAGTTTAAAATAATCCAACACATTCACAGCAAAAAGAGATATAACGAAAATAAGAGCATAAACAACAAAGAGCATACACACAGGTTTATAGTGGTTCGGTAATTAGATTGATTACCTACATCCACTCTTCAGAGCAGTAAGAAAAACACTATGAAGAGAAATCAATTACAGTTTGTCAGAGTCGATTTGAGCACCAAGAACCCAGATGTCAACTCCCCTCTCGTAAACCATCCCTAGATTGCTCCCATGGGTCTCACACCTCTCACACACACACAAAAATACATAGAATAAATCAGAATTTATACAAGAGGAAAAAGAATAAAAATCAGTTACAAAGAGAGCTCATCACCATCGTTGATCTCATCCTGTGAATACCAAGGCTCCACCTTGACGTTTTCCCTCAACAACTTCCTCTCTTTGTAACAAGAAGAGAACAATCCAGAGAGAAATGAAAGTGGCGTGAAAACTGAAGGGCACAACAAATATCCCAAAAAATGAAATTACAAAGCTGTCCCTTTCTTTCTTCCAAAGTGCCTTTGACCAAAGTTTAAAAACTTTGACTCCACATAAGCTTAAATCAATGCCACATCAGCACAGGAACACTAGTCAGGATAGTTTGCGTTGGTTAAATCTTTCCCACAACTACCTGACAAGCATGGAGCAGCTTCCATGGAAAAATTTGAGATATCTAGACCTTCATTCCAACTTGCTCCAGGGACCAATTCCAATTCCACCACCCTACTTGGGATTATTTTCGTTGTCAAAGAACGAATTGACTGGGGAGATACCTCACTTGCTCTGTAATATGAGCTATGTAGAAATTTTAGATCTTTCAAATAATAGGTTAAGTGGTATAATTCCGAGTGCATGGGAAATTTTAGCATCTTCATGTGTTGGATTTGCGGAAGAATAGCTTTTATGGCTCCATTCTGGAACATTTGCCTAGGGAAATGTTTACAGGGACCCTTAACTTGAACGACAATGGGTTGGAAGGACCAGTTCCACGATCTTTGCTCAACTGTTCAAATCTTGAAGTTCTAGATCTTGGAAACAACAAGATAAATGATACATTCCCATATTGGTTGGGAAATCTTCCAGAGCTACAAGTTTTGGTTCTTCGTTCCAATAAGTTTTATGGTTCTATACGGGATTGTTCCAAGACAAACAAGTGTTTTCCAAAGTTGAGAATCTTTGATCTCTCAAACAACAGCTTCAACAATTTTTTGCCTACTATGTATTTCAAAAACCTTGAAGCCATGATGGATGTCGGTGAAGATGAAAGGGAATTGAAATATATGGGTGAAGATTATTATCAAGATTCTGTTATCTTGACATGGAAAGGGCATGAAATTCAACTAGAGAGAATTATTACTACTTGCACCACCATTGATTTTTCAAACAATTACTTCCATGGAGAGATTCCAGGAGTGATTGGAAACCTTCATGCACTTCATCTTCTCAATCTTTCTCATAACAATCTATCAGGTTGTATTCCATCATCTTTTGGAAATTTAGCTGCCCTTGAATCGTTAGACCTCTCTTTCAACAAGCTTACTGGGAAAATTCCATGGCAGTTGGCAAATATAAATTTTCTTGGATGGCTAAACTTATCTCAAAACCGACTCAGCGGACCTGTACCTCGAGTTAACCACTTTGATACCTTCTCAAATAATTCATATGATGGGAATTTGGCATTATGTGGATTTCCTTTGTCACAGAAATGTGGCACTGATGATGGGAAACCGCAACCACCATCAACATTAGAAGATGATGCAGAGTCCTCAAGTGGATTCGGTTGGAAAGTGGTATTGATGGGGTATGGATGTGGAATGGTATTAGGGGTGACGACGGGATATCTTGTGTTCTCAACAGGAAAGCCTCAGTGGGTTATAAGGACGGTTGAAGGAGGACACCCAAGACAGGGGAGAAGGCTGAAGAACAAACGTGGAGGAAGGTGAAGTTAGTGCATCCAAGAAGTTCTGTTGGCTGAGTATTACTGCAAACTGGAAAACCAATGTTCCTTTATTTTCTTGCTGATAGTATGTAGTAACGTGTTTGTTTTCTTGTTTTTAATCTTATGTTGTCTTTCAGTGCAAACATTCAATTGTTATGTTTTACTACTTCCTTAAATAAAATATCAGAGCTGTTAATGGTGAAAAATAACATGGTTTACATACTTGTTAATGAGTTTATGTTCAACTCATTATCTTCAAAAGTTATATTCATAAAAATTTTGCTGTCATTGGAAGAGCACTTGGTGCGAAAAGCATACTACTTCACTGGGTGTACCCCATAACTCTCCCATAAACTAATTACCTTTTACCAAGAAACATAATAAGTTATCATTATATGTTAGACACCGAAATCTTCTAATAATTTGATTTGCTATTACCAGTGGATGGCCAAGACTAAGTTGATGCACTAGTCCTCGCTAGTGCATGACCAATACTTTGGTGAACAAAACTTGATGGAGTTCACCATATACACCTCACTAATGCATGATCAAGACTTTCCTTTTCTTTTCTTTTAGATAGACATTAATTTCATCTTTACTTCTCATCTCTCACAGCAATTTTATGCAGTTTCTTCTGTTTCAACTTTGTTTCGTCTACTTATAACCGTATCGGTTCTTTAGATTTCACAAGCAAAGAAGATGGGCTTTCTTTCCGTGGCTTATCAACTTCTCTTCCTTCAATTATTGCTCTTTCATTCTCAAGGCTCTGCAACGCTCTGTTCTCAAGACCAAAGTTCTGCACTTCTCCAGTTTAAGAAACAATAGTCTTTTATAGATCTTTCTCATGTGAGCCCAAAACATTTGAATTGGGCTCAATGGGGATTTTATATTGGTTTGCACTCACTAATGGGCTGCAAGTCTAGGTCCAAGACCAGATTAACCCTCGAGAAGTTGGTGTTGATGGATAACCTATTAAAAAATATCATTGAAAATAAAATTATAATTAAAAAATTAATGAGAAATTTTAAAATATGTCATAAATTAGGGGTTCAAATCCTTAAAAATATAGAATCCAATTTATTTCTCTCATTTTACAAAAAGTATCATTGATTGGGTCCTCAAATCAAGTATTGCTTCTTACTGTGTAAAAGCCAAAAATCAACTACTGTCTCTACAGAAATGCAAGTTGTGTTCTGGTTCCTTAAACAACCAAATAAAGGTCATGGACAAAAGAAAGTCCAAATAGAAGAAGCTTATAACAAGCCTACCAGAAGGCAGAAGAAGCAGTAGAAGAAGGCTGCTGAATAAGTTGAATTGAATAGTTAAGCAATTAAGAAATAAAAAATTCATATAAATAAGTTCTCATGAAAACTCACCAGAAAATGACCTCATCATTACAGCTGGGATGTCCATGTCAAAATCTTGAATAAATTAAAAGAATAATTGACAGAACGTTCAACACAAACAAAAGCTAATGAATTTAATCTTGCTTAATAATGTCTACAAAAGTTGATTAATTTGGATTGGTTTTACATTAATCAATACTGGGTAAGGAGCAAAATAGGCTTGTGCTTGGTGCAAGCTCTTCAATGGCTTTCCTTCTTCTTCTTACTTGGCTTTGTGCTACAGCTTTCTCTTCAAATTTGACCCCATTTGAGGCCTATAAGTATTTCATTCATTTTCATTGTTGAGCTTTTTGTTCATCAACTAATGGCTGACTTTAGAGTCATTTATTTTGTGAAGGGAAGCTAGCAGGTTCTGGAAGTAGTCTCAGCAGCAAAATGTCTGATCATGAAGCCATTTTAGCAAATTACTCTTTGGATTTCCATTAAGAAGACTTGTTAAAGGTTCTTCATTTCTTTATCTGATGAAATTTTTACTAAATTTCCTGTTAGAAGTTTTTTTCCGCTAAGTGTTTGAATCTGGGTGCAGGCGACGATCGGATCCAGCTTGATACAACAGGATTTGCTTGCCACTCGACTTTTACTCTGAATTATGTATTGCAAACACAGAAGTTCGGATTGACAACAAGAACTTGACAGTTTACATTCCCTCTTCGCAATCTCAAGTTAGCCGAAAGAATATCAAGCCATATCCAACTACAGATCCATTGCACCTTGTTACATCAGTGCAGATAGTGAATGAAGAAACTAATTTACCTGCTTGTGATTTCAATCACAATGTCCCAGTTCTAGTTTTCTCCTCTGGAGGCTATACAGGAAACTTGTTTCATGAAATGGATGAACTTATCATCCCTTTGTTCATCACTTCGCGCCATTTTCGATCCAACCTAAAGTTTGTCATCATTGATTATAAGGCCTGGTGGGTGAACAAATACAGCAGAATTTTAAGCCGTTTGTCGCGGTATGAGTTCATAAATCCAGCAGTAAATGGTAGTGTTCATTGCTTTCCTGGAGCTGTGATAGGCCTCAAATTCCATGGCCTTTTAGCCCTTAATAGAACTGATATTCCAGGGGGGTACTTAATGTTTGACTTCAAGCACTTTCTAGCACATACGTACAATCTGAAACACAGAAATGTTTTTGAAATAAAGAGAGAAAAGCCAGTTCTGTTTTTGATATCCAGGGCAAAGACAAGAAGGTTTGTAAATGAACATGAAATGGTAGTTATGATGGAGGAATTAGGATTTGGGTGACAAGGCGTAACAGGATGTCAAATTTGAACAAGTTTTCTGAGCTATTGAACTCATGTAGTGTCCCTGTGGGAGCTCATGGCGCTGGCATGACAAATGAAGTGTTTTTGCCGGCGGGTGCGGTCACCTTGCAGGTGGTGCCACTGGGCTGGACTGGGCTTCATCTAACTACTTTGGTGAACCAGCAAGAGAAATGGGTGTGAAATACTTGGAGTACACGATTGAACCAGAAGAAAGCACTCTTTTTCAGACTTATGGAAAAGATCATGCGGTTGTTACTGATCCTCAATCTATATTTGTCAAGGGCTACCAAGCTGCCAGGGCTGTGTGTATTGATGAACAGAATTTGAAGATTAATGTAGAGAGGTTTGGAGAGACTCTTTTTCAAGCAAAACAACTTATTGAAGACTCGAGTTCTCTGAATTGAATGATTGCTTGTATGAAGACAGAGATGATGTTTTGTAATTTCCTTTGGCAGAAAAAGAATTTGTTATAGAGCAGTTTATAATTGAATAATAAATAGGGATTAGAAACAACTTACTGTTATCTCATTGTTGCTGTTATATCACCCATTTCAGACCTTAGAAAGAGGACTATATATATTGTATAAAATTATTAAAGAGAATTAACTAACGGTTTAATTATGATCAACAAATCTCTTCTCTAAAAGATACTGCAAAACCCCATTTTTAATCCTAATATATATTACATATTCTTCGTGATTTTTATTTTTATGGAAGGGGATTTCTGTTAGTTTTTAAAAGTTTTATTGGGATTGAAATTGAAAGAAATGGAAGCTGCTGGGTATGCCCTAAGAAGGGTAAACTCTGGAGGTTTTTTTCCTTGAAAAGATGATGTGGCGGGGTTATAATGATAATAATAAGATTTCAGGGGCATGTTTGAAATTTAAGAAAAACTGGTTTATATTAAAAACTGGACTGTTCGCCCAAATGAAGAAGAAGAGGCAAAAGTAAAGAAAAAGGTCGAGAGAAGAGAAGAAGTGGAGCTGACCGAGATAAAGTGAAGAAAGAAAATGAAGAGAGAGAGAAAGAGAAGGTGTAGTGAAAATGGCGATCAAGAGTAATAGAGAGAGATCATGCCAATTTGAATTTTGGCTCAGCTGAACAGGGAGTGGATCTAAACTATTTTCCTTAAAAACTTAAATTATGCCTTTGATGTCAATGTTTTTTTACTACCGTTCATGTGTTCTTGCAAAAATCTTTACTAAGCATGATGTTTATGAGATATTGATTCTATGTTGCTTTCGGCTGGGTGTGTTAAGATGTGTTGGCTGCTGAAATCTTGTTGTAAATATGAAGGTTTGCCACGTTTCTTCGGCTGAATGCATGACAAGGTGTTGGTTGAAAACAGTTTGCTGGAAATTGATTGAGTGTGATGCTTGCTAAAACTTTATCTTTGCATATCTCGGCTGAGCCATTTTTTGTGTGAAATTGCATCAGATCTGGTTCAAAGGAAGTGAGTTTTTATGCTGCATGTCATGTAAATTGTAATTATATAGCTCTCATGATAGTAAAGGTTGATGACAATAGGTTAATTTGAGGCGTATATGACTTGTAGAGAGGAGTTTGAGTTCGGCCCTGGGAAAGTTATGGGGAAGCATTCATAAAGTGCATTTTTCTTTTGTTTTAGTAGAATGGAAAATGATAGAATGTTGGCTTGATAAAATGGTTGAATGGGTATGTTCATTTGGAGAAGAATTATCACGTAGATTATTTAATTCATTTTTTCTTTACTTGGTTATATATATATATATATATATATATATATATATATATATATATACACACATATATGCATTGGTGTGTTTTGGTTCTCAAAGTTTGGCTGCTGGTTGAATTTAAAAAAGTGGATTGGTTATTTGGAGAGTGAATGGTGTTTGTTTTAAAATGATAGAAAGAGCCGGATCCCATAGACCATGGTAGGTGTCAATGTTGTTTTGTTTGCTTAATTTGTTGGACATTTACTTCACGTATTTTTATTATAAATTTCCTTGGGTTATTTGATTCAACCACATCTTCATCTTTGTTATTTTTTTGACATATTATTGTAGGAAAACACTTCATATGTTGAATATTGATCAAATTAGAAGAAATGATTGGTCATGGGTAGTGTCGGATTGATAATATTGTGATGTTGCTGGAGTTCATCATATATGCATGCAATTGGCTGGACTAGATATTAGAGAATGCTTGAGTTGAGTCTTATTTGTAATGTTTGCTGGGGATCATAATTACATGCAATTGGCTGGACAACATGTTAGATTATGATTGAATTGTTTTTGTAATTCCATTGTTTTGGTTGGATACTACATTTGCATGCATTGGGATTGGAATACCCTTGGGGAACTGGTGGATTTGTGTTTAAAAATGCTGGAAATTAAGGCAACTTGTGTGGAAATTGCATTGGGTATTGAGGAGCATTTCATAGGGAGCATGTAACATCCAAATTTATTTTATTTTAAGGGCAATCTGCGGAGAAACATTTGTGTTAATCCTCATACATCTGTTTTGTATGTTTCAAATGCATGTCCAGCCCACCAAAAGAAAAACGAGAGTCCTTTTTTATGAGGTAATGAAATTATTTCTCATGTTTATGATTACATGACATTCTTGGGACTAATGGTTTTATTTCTTTTATATATATATATATATATTGGAGTTGATGTGATATTTGGGAATTTGCCCTGAAAATTGTAAACATAGTATAATATAAAAATGGTGATCGCTCATGAGTGGTGTCGGGCATGTGTATTGTGATGTGATGTTGGAATAGTTTTTTATCTGGTTTAAACTTTTGAAACATGTTTAAAAAATTTCAATTTCACTCCTTTTTAGACTGTTTTTCCCTGGGTTCATAGGAAGATTGTGTTGAGGAGTGATTCCTCTTGAGGTTGGGCCAAACATCATTGACTCATCATGTGTGTAAAGATTGTCACATTTTGTTTTCATTACAAAATTATGTTTTATTTCATATGTTTGTCTCACACTTGATTGAAAATGATATAAGGATATGATACCATCCGTTTTTGGATTTTACAAAATGTATGTGTGTATGTTTTTCAAGACGACACCAAGAGAATATTTTTTTTTTTTTTTAATGAAAAATGTATTCAGAATACAGGTTTTCAGATTTCCACATGGCACGTCTCGGTCACCCGAGTCTCATGGGTGCACCCGGAGCCTATGGGATAGGGAGGGTCGAGACGAGTCGTGTTAGATACTGATTCCAAACTTCATATTAATAATCAAGAATCAGTAACATGATATCATAACGAAGTCCTGAAAGGCAGTGTACAACTAACAATATGGAGCTATTATTATCTCATCAATCACAAACATCAACCATGGGAAACTGGAATGCATAAAGCGTTGATGCCTCCAAGTTGAAATTATATAGTAGAGATTACAACCAAGAAATTGATTTTGAGCAAACATATGTTAATATAGCAAGATTTGCTGGTTCAGATGGTCATTGATAAACATCTATTCTTTTGTTGGATTTTAAGCACCTTAGCTTGAGAGAAATAACAACAGTAAGTTTAGACAAGAATTTGGAATATAGGATTTTTTACATTTTTATAGTTAGAATTTCTATAATATATGGATTATTGAAAGTTAGCGATTACAGGAGCTCTGTCTTGTATGGGTGTTCAAAACTGGGTAATCGGATCGGGTTTGCCTTTTTCCCAATCTGACCCGAATATGTGGGTCATGCTTTGAGGGTACCCGGTAACCTAACATTAAAATGTAATGATATTTCATATAACAGCCCGCTGTTACCCTGTAAGTGATATCCCCTTAGACTATCAACTTTACCCAAGCCATGCTCTGTTTCTTCAGTTTCTCTTCTTCAAAAATAAGTATACTCTCAATTTTCCTAAGAAACTGCATAGTATTTGATAAATTTAGACGTTTCCAACAGCGAAATTCCTGGCATGAATTCCCAATATGTGATTCTGAAAACTTAATGAAATGTTAGGCATCACTGCACTACCAAGAATTGATATAATAATCCCCACTATTGGATGACCAAGAGTCCTCACTTTTTCTGAAAACTTCTTTTATAAAGTAAAATTAATTTTCATTATTTCATTAAAAATAGACATTAACTTTTTTTTCCTTTTTTTTTTTTTTTTTTGGGGGGTGGTGGGGGTTATTGGAAAATAGAAAGAAGGCCTTGGTCGATTGGTACAAGATTGTTCTGAGTTTTGAATGATATTTCTTGGAATCCTATATGCTAAGACCAAGACTAATCAATTAATCATGTAGTAGTATCAATTAATCCGTTTCTGAGATTTAATGCAGAAAAAGGGGTGGATCCACTTCATTAATTTCTGCATAAGATCAGTTCATCAACCTCAATTGAGTCCAGTAAATAATAGGATTCTATATTTTAGTTGCTTTGGCACCACTTGGAAAATGACCTTTCCATTTATAAGAAGTCCACGGGTGACCTCCATTTCTCTTCTCTTCCTCCAACTATTGATCTTTTATTCTCAAACTTGTGGAAAACTCTGCTCTCATGAAAATGGCATGACTAAAGCATACGAATCTGCTTCAAGTTCATCAAAGGATCCTTAGCAATTCACATAATTATTAATTGACGTATGATTATATATGAATCAACAAATTACAGTGAACAAAATTTGATCTTTTGTAGAACCAGCTGTCATTGCCCTGTTTTTGGCAATGCAGGGGTAGTAGCACTCATCATTCACAATCTTCAAGATTTTAAGTTCATAAACAATTTGCAGTCATAGGAATGTAACCTTTAACTCAGAAAATAGACAAAAACATGGGAAATACAAAAAAGGTCTATGAGATCAGAAATGTGTACTGAATTTCAAGCAATAACATTAACCCTACACATGCCAACCTTATCATCTTAACCATCTATATTATCTTTTACAACATCTGTGATCATTTCCACTTTTGCTTCAGCATGCGACTTGCACTGTTCAAATTAGATTCTCTCAATATTATTTTTCTCTATAAAACAATCGGTGCATACAAGTTAAGGTAGAAAGTGAGCTTGGAAATTAGCGGAGAAATTATTGTATTCTAGTTTGTGGACCAAGACTTATAATTAAACTATTGGAGAAGTCTCGTAGCCCCCATCCACACTGCAAGAGCTAAAGAAAAAAGAATGGATGGGACAAATGTTCTTTTTTGTCTATGATATATGTAACAAAGTGAGAAGTGGAAATAATGACATTTTTGGTTTGGAGCCAATAGGCCAAGACTTTATAAAGGCTAATCAAATTATTGGACAAATTTAACATTGACGAAAATATGTTGTGAAACCATATTATAAGAAATGGTTCATCTTTCAAAGAAGAAAATTATGCGCTAATCAAGGCTTTATACACGCTAATCCCATAAGAAAATTACCGCAAAGAAAGTGGCTTCAAGCTCTCAAGATCATTTTTCTATATAAAACAATTGGTGCATACAAATCAAGTCCAAAAGTGAGACTGGAAATTAGTGTAGAAATTATTGTTTTCTAGTTAGTAGACCAATACTTATAATTAAATATTGGAGAAGTCTTGTACCCCGTTCCACACTGTAAGACCTAAAGAACAAGCTATCATTTTCAACATATGTAAACCATAATTGTTGATTGACTCTAATGACGTAAATATCGTTTTTCTTTGTGAGGTGTGATCTTATTTCTATGTTGTTGATATGTTTTCCGTTACGCTATCCCTTAACACATTCGTCACATTTTGAAACTTAAACTGGTGACATTTGAAGCCACCCAATTGGAAACACAATTTATGCTTAATGTCTCTAAACCAGCTGCCATTAATAGTCTCCACTAGGGATATCAATGTACTACTTTGCTTAAGCCATGCTTTAGTTTCTTCAATTTATCTTCTTCCAAAATAATTGAATTCCCAATATATATTATTCTGAAAAGTGACAGAAGTTAAATTATTCTAAAAAGTTTATTCATCTAATCGTGTTCAAATATTGCAACAACTCTTAGAGCCCAGAAAAACTAAAATGAGAGAAGAAAAACGTGGCTACTCAAACCTCAACACAGTGAGATTTATCTAGGCTGGAGCCCCTTGATACGCAATCCAAAAGATTAACCCTTTAGGTGGAGTGACTATTCCTCCTTGAATTTATATGCCAGGATCCACCCCTGCATGAGCCTTGTTCTGTTTTTTGCATTTTGACTAACATCCATCAGCATATTTAAAATTCTTTTATAAAGTAAAATTAATTTTCATTATTTCATTAAACATAGACATTAACTTTTTTTCTTTTTCTTTTTCTGGTTATTGGAAAATAGAAAGAAGGCCTTGGTCGGTTGGTATAGGATTGTTCTGAGTCCTAAATGATATTTCCTAGAAACAAGTATAGCAAAGACCAAGGCTGATTAATTAATCATGAAGAAATATGAGACTGAGAAATAGAATTTACTTTTTGACGGGCATTAGTCACGGATTCAAGTCTTCGCGGACTTTGTGAGACAGGAGAACCCCACTTTTCATTCCTTTTGACTCAATGAAGTTTACTAAGTAACTTCATTAAAAAAAAAAAAAAAAAAACGAAATGAAATTTATATTCTATTCATTATCATATCTGTTTCTGAGATTTAATGCAGAAAAATGGGTGGATTAACTTCATTAATTTCTGCATAAGATATCTTCATCAGCCTCAATTAAGTCCAGTAAATAATAGGATTTATATTTTAGTTGCTTTGGCACCACTTGGAAAATGACATTTCCAATCTATAAGAAGTCTACGGGTGACCTCCATTTTTCTTCATTCATCATAAAGAAAATTCTGCTCTCATGAAAATGGCATGACTAAAGCATACTAATCTGCTTCAAGTTCATCAAAGGATCCTTAGCAATTCACGTAATTAATAATTGACGTATGATTATATATGAATCAACAAATTACAGTGAACAAAATTGATCTTTTGTAGGACCAGCTGTCATCACATTTTTTTGTAGTAGAATGCCCTGTTTTTGGCAATGCAGGGGCAGTAGCACTCATCTTTATTTAAGTTCATAAACAATTTGCAGTCATAGGAATGTAACCTTTACCTCAGAAAATAGATAAAAACAGGGGAAATACAAAAAAGATCTATGAGATCAGAAATTTGCACTGAATTTCAAGCAATAACATTGGCCATACATATATCATCTTAACCATCTATATTCTCTTTCACAACATCTGCGATCATTTCCACTTGTGCTTCGCCGTGCAACTTCTACTGTTCAAATTAGATTATCTAAATATTGGCCTTACAATCAAAAGAAGAAAATTACAGCAAAGAAAGTGCTTTTAAGCTCTCCAAGATTATTTTTCTATATAAACAATTGGTGCATACAAATCAAGTCAAAAAGTGAGATTGGAAATTAGCGTAGAAATTATTGTTTTCTAGTTAGTAGACCAAGACTTATAATTAAATTATTGGAGAAGTCTTGTAGCTCGTTCCACACTGCAAGACCTAAAGAACAAGCTATCATTCTCAACATATGTAAATGTTGATTGACTCTAGCCACGAAAATATCGTGTCTCTTTATAAGGTGTCATCATATTCCTATGTTATTAATATGTTTTCTGTTACGCGATCTCTTAACACATGCGTCATGTTTTGAAAGTTAAACTAGTGACATTTAAAGCCACCCAATTGGAAACCCAATTTATGCGTTTGAATATTTAGAATTTTGTGGCTGCACATTTGTACGGCCAGTCCAGGATGCTTCACGACGGTACTAGTTATATATTATAAATTGAAGTTCAATACTTCAATGGATTCATACTGTGTTTGTTCATTTTTAGAATTTAACATTGACGAAAATATGTTGTGAAACCAAATTATAAAAAATGGGTCATCTTTTTCATTTGTTTAAGGCCACTCTTACAAAATATATCGTGAAACCAAATTATAAAAATATGGGAATTCCACTCCCGTGTATGGTTGGGGTGATTTGATTAAGGAATGGGATTCCTCCTATTCCAAGGGATTCCCAATCCTTATAAAAGGGGGAATGGTATTCCTCAATAATTTATTTCTTGAAGGAAATAGTTTCCAGGGAAGTTTTTAGATGGTTTTGGTAACCTCAATGAATTAATTGATCTAATACTTAACGTTCATTAATTTCAGTAATCAGATGCCATATCCAGTGTAACCTTGCAGACTTTATGTTTTAAATACTTCATGAAAAATCAATTTCTGTTTCTGGAAGTGGTCATGTTTCTATTTTCTAACAGGTTTTAGACATATTAGAAATTAGTGTATACCTTACATGCTTGGGAACTAGCTCAGTCTCTATTAAATTAGAGATCTGTTATGACAGAATCCCCATCTTGCGAAGCAAATCAAGGCAGAATGCCCTTCTCTCGTGACAGACTGCACTGTTTTCTTGCAATGCAGGGGCGTAGCCCGTAACATCCACTTTATCATACCACTCTGCTTTCACATATAACACTGCGAAAAGTGATTCACATAATGTCAAAGGTCTCCAATAATTTAAAATTTGTAATCATCAAATGTCATCCTTGAGATTCACATTTTGAAAAATTACAAGAACGTTTTCTTGGTGGGTTCACATTATGATGAAGCATGTTCCATGACTTCCCATCATGTTAGTTTCACAATACTATTGGGGTAAACCATATTTTTCTTTTAAAAAAAACAATTAATATAGAGAATATTGTTTTCTAATTAGTAGACCAATACTTCTAAATAAATTATTGAAGTCTTGTCACCAATTCTTCGCTGCGTGAGCCTAAGAACAACCTATAATTCTCAAGATACGTTAAACTAGAGGAAAGAGAGTACAGCTAACTAGAAAGTTACTTCAAGCATTAAATTGTTTTCTTTCTTTATTTATTATTTATAATTGATGGAGTAGGCTAAAAGCCGAAACACGTAAATTATTTCGTGTTTTGTGTCGGTTAAACTAGGGGAAAGAGAGTACCTCACTAGTGGATGACCAAGACTTGGTGGAGTAGACCTCAGTGAATGGACCAAGACTTTCCTTCTCTTTTTATTTATCTATATAATACATAGACATTTCATCTTCACTTCTCATCTCTCAACACAATTTTAAGCAGTTTCTGTTTTCTTTTATTTCCAGTGAA
Organism: Pistacia integerrima; assembly: GCA_026225825.1. Taxonomy (NCBI): domain Eukaryota; kingdom Viridiplantae; phylum Streptophyta; class Magnoliopsida; order Sapindales; family Anacardiaceae; genus Pistacia; species Pistacia integerrima. The sequence continues at coordinate 4,559,434 of CM047738.1, read as the reverse complement.
AAACATGTGGAGTTTATCATGGCACAATCTACTCCCCTGCCTCCTCTTCATGTACTTGAATTTTCGAGTTATTTTCTCTTTGCCTATTAATTCTTCTTCTCCTTCTACAAAACTTTGCTCCCCTGAACAAAGTCTTGCCTTACTCCAGTTTAAGAATACCTTGACAATCGATAATAGTTCTTCTAATTATCGTTGTGAAGAACTTTCTTATCCTAAGACAGACTCCTGGAAAGAGAGTACTGATTGCTGCTCATGGGATGGAGTCAATTGTGATAGCTTCACAGGTCAAGTGATTGGCCTTGATCTTTCTTCTAGTTGGATCCGTGGTGCTATCTTTGACAACAGTAGCCTCTTCCTCCTTCATCGTCTCCAGAAGCTCAATCTAGCTTGTAATGATTTCAGTTTTTCCGCTATCTCATCCAAGTTTGATCAGTTTATGAAACTGACACATCTTAACCTTTCTTTCTCCGGTTTCGAAGGCCTACCTACTGAAATCTATCACCTAGCAGACCTTGTTTCAATTGATCTGTCTGGTAATGATTACCTTTATCTTGGATTACCAGAACTCAGTCGACATGTTTTCAGTAAGCAATTGCAGAATCTAACAAAACTAAGACATCTTCATCTTGATGGTGTGGATATGTCTTCAGTTGCTCCTGGCTCCTTGGTGAACTTGTCTTCAACTCTAATATCTCTTGTTATCAGCAATACACGCCTGCAAGGCAACTTCCCAGAAGACGTTTTTCGCCTTCCATTCCTCCAAAAGTTGAGTTTAACCGGAAATAAATATCTAACAGGTACTTTACCAAAGTATAATTGCAGCTCTTCACTGAGATTCTTGGATCTCTCCGACACAATTTTCTCAGGAAAGTTACCTGACACAATCGGCAACCTTATATACTTGAATGTATTGAATCTCCGTGGTAAAAGTTCCCCTGACACTCTTGGGGACTTGAATAAATTCAAAGGGTCGATTCCAACATCATTTTGGAACTGCACGAAAATAACTTTTTTGGATTTGTCAGGCAACAAGTTTACAGGCGAAGTTGCAACGTCATTATCTAAACTCAGTCAGCTTACAAGTTTAAATCTCAGAGGGAACAATTTTGAAGGAAAGTTCCCAGATGTTTTTGGCAACCTCAGCAAATTAACTGATCTAGATCTTTCATTGAACAATTTCAGTGGTCAGTTGCCGTCTTCAGCATTCAACCTCTCACAGCTTTCTGTTTTAGACTTCTCCAAAAATCAAGTTGAAGGTCATATTCCATTTCAAGTAAGTGGTCTTTCAAATCTAATTTCCCTCAAGATGTCTAATAATTTTCTTGCCGGAAGAGTACCATCTTGGTTGTTTACTCTGCCATCTTTAGAGACATTAGACCTTAGCAATAACAAACTCACAGGCCCAATTGAGGAGTTCCGTCCGCCTAGTTCACTGAAAGATGTCTCTTTGATGAATAACGAGATTCGAGGTTCAATTCCAAATTCCATGTTTGAACTCTTAAACCTTACATCCCTCCACCTTACATCCCTCCACCTTTCATCCAACAACTTGAGTGACAATGTTAATGCATACAAGTTGTCTAAGCTCAAAAATCTCGTTGCCATTGACCTCTCTCACAACACCTTACTATCATTTGTTAATCAGAAAAATGAAACCTTTACGTTGCCCAGCCTTCAGAGCTTCAGTTGCTCTTCTTGCCACATAAATGAATTCCCTATTTTCTTAAGAACTTCATACACCTTGTATTTCTTAGACCTTTCAAACAATAGAATTCATGGCGAAATTTCTCAATGGCAATTTGAATTGTTTCACAATTTGTTTTCTTCCCTTTTGAAAAAACTTCAAATATGAATCTATGGGTTCTTGACCTTCAATCCAACTTGCTCCAAGGCCCACTTGCAATTTTTCATGCACCATTGATGGACACCTTATTACTTTCCCACAACATGTTGACGGGAGAGATCTCTTCGCCAATTTGCAACTTGAGCAATATGCATGTTCTTGACCTGTCTAACAATAGCTTAAGTGGAACAATTCCTCAATGTCTAGGAAACGCTTCTAGTCTTTCACTCTTGAACCTTGGAATGAACAATTTCCATGGTAACATCCCCTCTGACACAACCCGTCCCAAATTCCTCATCCCGTAGGATCCGGGCGCTCCCACAAGACTCGGATACCCGAGACGTGCCATGTAGAAAAACTGCGAAACCTGTTTAAAGACATACTTTTCCTGAATAACATTATAGTATTTCCATTTCCAACATCTCAAAAAAAAAGACATGCAACATCTTTCGTTTTACAAAAGAAAAGAGTTAGGGAAACTTGTGGTATCAGGTTTTCCACTTATACTACACATTCCAAAATATGAAACAAAAGGAAATACATGAAGGAAAACATGAGTTTTTGAAACGAAGGTCCAAATTTTACAATGCGACATAAATATAAAACCCACATAAAAGATGTCAACGCGTGGCACAACCCTGAGCGGAGGCTCACTCCTCGGCACGATCTCCAGAAGGTCCTGGTGGGGGGAAAAACATTTAAAAATGGATGAGTTGAAATACTCAGTGAGTGGGGAAAAGGGGGAGTTTGCAAAATATTCGTAAAACAAAAGTTATGGCATGCAATGGTTCTTATAAAATACAGAAAACAACATGATTCCATGAACATTCTTTTATGGTGGCAGCTAATCATCCATGTATGCATGCATAACTCATTTCTAATTGTTCTAAGTATTATAATCTGATCAATTAAATTGACAACAATTTCTGAATCCTAGCTCATCACTAAATGCTGAAAATTATTTTATGAGAATTTAAAGATTAGTTGTAAATGCTTATGCTTCTAAAGACAATGTTTTCTATAAATCATGCTACAACATCAACTGTTTCATATAACTAATGCAAACTATCCATCGAATCTTGGCCCCTGAAGCTATTAAGCGATCTTTGCGTAGGCGATATCGAAAACTTTAAAGCGATATCCTGTTTTGAAACAAGATGGCGATACTAAAGGTTCTCACCACAACTAGTACCTGGGAAAAATCTCGATACAGGTGGGCATCCCACACACAGCGAGTGGGAAATATATCTCAATAACCGGCAAGATCTATCATCGCGCGGGCAGAGCCTGAAGAAAACCATCTCATACCTGGCGGACAAACTCAACGCCCAGGCAGAGCACTAAATATCTCAATACGCATGCGCGAGCGCGAAGACCAAATATCTCAATACCCACGCGGAATCCTGCATCGCGTGGGCAAAGCCTGAAACTGGGGGAATGGGTACTTCGTAGGGTGGTTTTAGCACCACAACATACCCATGCATAATCTCATGTAACATGTAAGTCAATAGCATATTTCGTATGTGCTTATAAATCATACATATATGACATAATATTCAAAAGTCACATATAGGGGTGAAACTGTAATTTTCTAAATATGTTTTAGAAACTAACGGTTTAACTCAGATTGAAAATTAATTCAACATCACATGATCTTAGCATATGTCCGATACAAATCATAAGCAAACATAAACTTTTAAAAGTCAAAACTCATATAACACATTATAATTATAATTAAACCCAAGAGCAAAAATAATAATAATAACAACAACAACAACAACAACAATAATAATAATAATAATAATAATAATAATATTTCATATAAGGATAAATCATGCCAACATATGAGATTTCATGGAAAATAGGGGGTAAAATGCAAGTTTTAAAAACATATTCTCAAAACTAACAAATTCACCACATTTATAATATTACCAAGAAATCATATCAACATCACAAATCTCAACTCATATGCAGTTCAACCAATTTCCAAGCTCTCAATTGTAACATTTCCTTTAACATGAATATATCAATTTTTCTAAACATATTTCACCAATCGTCACATTAATATTTCAATCAGTTTCCAAGAAATAGAAATTATAATAAAATGGAACATGCAAGCTTTGGACAAAAAGGATTTTGGTTTTTGGGTGGCTTTTTAACGCTATACTATTTCATATGAATCTAATGATGCTTTTTATTTAAGAAAAAGAAATAAAAATTCAATTAGTTATAACACTTGAAAAATAACACATCATTTCCTATACCAATACAGGGGTGAAAATGTAAACTGTAAAATATGTTTCAAAACTGACAGTTTAACCCCTTTTTATTTAACCTTCAAAAAATCGAAATTCCAACAACCTTAACCCGTCACTTTCCATGAAATCAACATCTTTAATTTAAATCTATCAGCCTAATTAAAAGCTGTTCCACCAACGCCTTTAACTAATAAGATATTTTGGTAAAATCTTTTAATCAACTTGATTAATTTCAGAACACTTCCAACAACAACATACATATTTTTTTTAAATTCAAACAAGGTATTAAAAGTTCATCACATAAAGACCTATATTACAGTAAAAGCATCCAAAAATCTTTCTCAAACAACAGCAACCCGTCTCTACTCATGTAAACAACACTCCCAAGCAATTCAATTTAAAGACAAATTCCATGAATCAAAACCAATAAACTGAATATGACATGCAATCCTTGATTCCACACATTTGACTGCAACATAACTTCATGCATGTAAATTTCATCATATTTTTAAGGCAAAACTCAACGATTAACACCCTAGTTCAACACAAGCTCTCAAACCCACTGAAATGATCATCTTAATTAAAACATGCAAGCTTGAATTTGAAGAAAGTTTTAGTTTTTGCCACTCACACTAAAAAAATTCAGCTCAACCCGAAATACCCAGCTGCCCCAAGCATCATCCTTCTCTTCACCTCACTTTCTCTCCCTCGTTTATCTTTTTCTTCCCCTTTTTCTCTCCTCTTCCCTTCCTCCCCTCGGCCGAACGTTCTCTCTCTTCCTTCTTCCTTCTTTTCTCCCTTCTCTCCCTTCCTTTCTCTCTTTCTTTTCTTTCTCTCCACTTTCTTCTTCTTCATTTGGGCGAGCAACCCAAATTTACATAAAACAATTTTTTTTTTCTCTATAACAGCCCCCAAATTCTCTTAATTCTAATATAACCCTGCCACATCATCTTTTCCTTACAAAAACGCCCAGATTTCGTGCCCTTGCTCATGCAAACCCAACAGTTTCCATTTCTTCGTTTTCACCCCTAAACAAACTTTAAAATTTGACAGAAAAGTCCCTCCTTATAAACAAGACCAAAGGGAAAATATATATATATAATTAGAATGGGGTTTTACACCCTCAATATCTGCATATAGCTCCATTCAATATATCAACCTTAACGACAATAATTTGGAGGGATCATTACCACCTACATTGGTTAACTGTTGTGATTTGGAAGTTCTAAATGTTGGGAACAACATGATAAATGATACTATTCCTCATTGGTTTGCAAAGCTTCCACGGCTAAAAGTTCTAATATTGAGATCTAATAGATTTCATTCCGTTGGAAAATCAAAGACAAGATTATCATTTCATAAGCTATGAATAATTGATATCTCTCACAATCAGTTCACAGGTACTTTGCCAACAAGATTTTTTGAGAAATTTAATATGATGGGTGGGAAAAATTTTACAGGTCAATTGGAATATCTGGTAGTGGAAATGATTTCACCGTTTCGATTCAGCTATTGGGAGTTTCCGCATTATTATTTATATTATTCAATTGTTTTAACAATGAAAGGTGTTGACAGAGAAATAGACAGAATTCAAAATGTTTTCACAATGATGGATTTGTCAAACAACCAATTTGAAGGACAAATTCCAAAAGCTATTGGAAAGCTTAATTACCTGCAGGCCCTCAACTTGTCTCATAATAATCTTATAGGTCATATTCCACCATTATTGGAAAATTTGACACAACTTGAATCATTGGACTTCTCCTTCAACAACTTCGTTGGAGAGATTCCTAATCAGCTGAAAAGTCTAACATTTCTTTCTGTGTTGAACCTTTTATACAACCAACTTGTCGGATCCATACCTCAAGGAAATCAATTTGATACATTTCAAAATGACTCTTATATTGGAAACTTTGGGTTGTGTGGATCCCCATTGTCAAGGAAGTGTAATCCTGATGAGCCACCATCTCCAGTACCATCAATCTACCATGAAGAAGATGATGAGTCGAGCTGGTTTGATTGGAAAATTACCTTGATGGGTTATGGATGTGGATTGGTGTTGGGCTTATCCATTGGATATATTGTATTCACAACAAGAAAACCGCAATGGTTCATAAGGAAGATTGAAAGAGTTAGTCTGAGAAACATGAGGAGAGTTGAAAAAAGGCCTCCAAGAAGAAGAAATTAGTAAGTTCATGTACTGCTCTTTCATGTTTGAGTTTTTAATCTTCTTCTTCTACTGTTTTTAACCATTCTCATTATTATTCATGTTTTGGCAGGAGAATTCCACCTCCTTTCTCCAACAAAATGTAAACCCACTTGCAGAACTGGTTTTGGATTCTATATCCTTCTCTAGGTCTCTGTTCTTGAAATTTTTGAACTTTATACTTTGAATTAGTCCTTCATGTTTGTTTTTTGAATTTTAATTTTAAGCTCACTTCCATAATTGATTTTCGATTCAGTTTGCACTTCTGGTCCTCTGTTTTATTTTACAATTCATCTCCTTGCCCTGTTTTTTTGTATTAGCATAGTTAATTTTCTTTAGTCAAAGTAAAATCCATTCAATTACTATAATTTGGTGAGGGCATGGTAGTAATGGGGTTATTTTCATTGCGTCGCTCACAAATTTTATCCATAAACATTTGGGGGAAAAAAATTATATACGAACATATTACAACCCAAGAATGAAAATTCTACAATGCTTCGAGTTGGTTCAACTGGAAATTGCTTTGATGGGTTACAAATGTGGATTGTTAATAGACTTGTCTTTAGGATATATTGTAGGGGTGGGCATGGGTAATGAGTAGAACCAGAACCAGAGTCGTCTCAATAGGGTGTGTTTTGTAATTTTTATATCAAATATTATTTGACATATAAGGAATTGCAATCGCAAATTGGAGAAAAAAAGGGAAAAAAAAAAGTGTCAAACTCATGTCTCCACCCATTGTCCAGTATACGATTTGTTCTCAGCTCATGTCGTCGGCCTTCCATCGCCGTCCAGTCAACCATCCGATTGGTAAATAATTTTATTCAATGGTTTTACTTTTTAAGCTACTAATTGACTTTCTTGTGTTTATTTTGTAGAAATGATTGGACTTGACGAAGGAATATCCACAATAAATTTGGAGCATGAGACATGATGTTTTAATGATTGCATTTCACTATTTTGTTATTATTTAACTTATGTTATTTGAAATGATGAATGTTATTTATAATTTTCAGATTGGGAACAGTAGTTGTAGAATATGTGATTTTTTTAAGCATATTGTAGGTTGTATGTGTGATTTTGTGAACTACCAGGGGTGTGCTGTAATTTTTTAGGGTATTTTTGTCACTTTTAAATTAATAGGGGTAATTTAATTCTCCTATGTACCGGGGACCAGAACGGAACCTGCATTTCAAGTTCTAGTTCTAGGAACTGACCGATTCTGATTCCCATTCCCAATAATTTCGGTAGGTATCTGAAACCGCTCACCCCTATTTTTTATATTATATTCACAACAGGAAAACTACTATGGTTTGTAATGATGGTTGAAAGAATAAGGTTTAGAAACATGAGAAGAGTGAACAGAAATCATCCAAGAAGAAGACATTAGAGAGTTAAAGCTAGTACTGCTCTCTATAAGGTGAGTCATCCAACTTTTAAAGAAAATATATGTAGCTTTGTCTTAATTTAAAAGCATAAGAATTTAAAGTATAATTTCCAGCATGTTTTCAACATTCTCTTTAGATAATGAGGTTCTGTTGGAGTTACTGAGGGTTTTGCTTTTTATAAATGAATCACTAATAATAATAATAATAATAATAATAAAATCACTCTATTAAAATTTATGTCGGCTATTTTGGGTTGTGAAATTAGATGTGAAGTAGATGACAAGCTAAAAGTCTTTTGCTCTATAAAATGGCATTGCTGAAATTACTAGTCCTATTGATGAAGGCAAATGAGAATGCTGAACAGAAGATGCGAAGGAGAAGAAAATTAGGTGTGCTCCACTTTAATTTCCTGTAAGTCAGCTGTGCTATTTTTTTACAATTGTTTGTCCTGGAATGGTAATTATATTTACATCATTATCCAAGTTAATTTCGAGTTCTTTTTTAGTTGAATATAAGGTTTTTCATGCTCACTAGTGTTGCAGTACTGCTTCTCTTTACTCCTTTCATCAGGTTCTGCAGATAAAAGTATCAAGGATACAACACAGAGTTTACTGATAGAAGTTGGATGTAGAAATGGAGGCTTAAATAGAATAGTGCTGCAAGATTATGTTGACTTTGTCTCCACATTCTTTTGGGATATTGTGTTGCGTTTTCTTATTTGTTCTTATGTCAAATTATATATCTTTAGGAAAAAGTATTTAATAAAGAATACAAATGTGAATAGGAATAAGAATAGAATTATGAGAGTCTTATTAGGAATTGAAATATGAATTCTATTAGAAATAAAATGTCTTATATACTACCTATAAATCGGGGGGTAAGAACAAATTCAAGACTATAAGATAATGTGAGTATACAAGGCATTTGATGTAAATATTATTAAACGCCATGGGTAGAGTCTCTTAGAAACTATGATGGTTTTTGCTCTAGGTATTGGGTTAAGCGTGGTTAGAAAGTGCATTCTTGTATATCATGTTCATAAAAATATAATAGAATTCTCTCATCCATGGATATAGGCAATGTATGCCGAACCACGTAAATATCGTGTCTCTTTGTGTAGTGTGATTTTATTCCTATATTATTAATTTCAAATACATGTTTTTTGTTGCACGATTTCCTAACACATTCATCACGTTTTGAAACGTATAATTGGACTCCTTTGGTGACATTTAGAGCCACCCAATTGGATACACAATTTGTGCTTAATTCTCTTAAACACTTTCTAAGATTTTCAAGCTAAAATTGTGGTTGCATGGTCTTAATCCCAGAATTTTTAATCCGCAATTTTTGAAATGCAATGACCTCCAAAACTTTGTGAATATGAGCACCAATTGCAAGAGAAACATAAGTGAGTTACCACTAAATTGTTGAAACTGAAAACCAAACATGTCACAAGTAAAGTATAATGTAAAAGACAAAACACACGATTTACCCTAGTTCGTCCCGATTAAGTAACTACGTCCAGCATTCAAACAAAGAATTCTTATTAAGTATCAAAACTTTACGCAATTACAATGATAATTCACTCTAACTCTCTATCTCACATTAGGCTATTCACTATTACAAAATACTTATAATAGAAAAGTCTAACCCCATTTGGGCTCACCCGAATTTAACCCGACCCAAGTGTAAATATTAATGAACTAATTTTAGTCAATGAATTATAATGAAGAAACTTGAATAAAACCTTCTCTTCAGTACCAATCAAACTACTGAAAAAGAACACTAGAACTGGGTGGTGAAAAGAAGGAAGTTTTTTATTCAAATTTAGAGAAATTTAAGTTTGATAAACTGGGTTTTGGTGTTTGGTTGCAAGAGAGTTTTTTTGCTGTGGAAAGTGCAGTAAATTAAAGCAGGGTATGGAGTTATGGACAGAGCATATTGTTGTTGAAGAATATTCTATAGGATTTTCCGCTAGATGTACAATGGCTGTAGAATCAATTTCGCAATAAATTCACCTTGTAGTAGTACAATTACCAGGTAAAGCTTATATTTCGATGGTACAGGAGGGAGCTTTTACTTTTAAATAACGACAATAAACATCTTTTTTATTTCTTTTTAGTCGCTAACGATGATGGCGTGACATTTTGGACGGCTTACCCCAACTTCCATTTCCAGGGTGGAAGATGGGTCTCTTCTGCTCTGTTGTTTTGGATAAGGCTTTCGCTTCATAATTTGCAGCAGCGTAGGCTTGAAACAGTTTCTCGTTTCTCTAATATAAAACTCAAAATCTATTCTTCTAATTTATTTTAAAACCATTAGGGGTGAGCACAGGTAGCGGATAGAATCAGAATCTACAGGTAGAATCGAAATCGAAACCGAACCCACCCACAAACCGATACTATGCGGGTAGATTGGTTCCCTTTTTTTGAAACCGATACTATGCTATGCAGTTTTGGTTTCGATTTCGGTTCCTACATGTGGAGGAATCGAAACCTAAACTTGAAAAAAAGAACTTGCAGATACCTGACTTGGAACCTGCAGTGGGTACCCTGTTTTGGAACTTGAGCTTAAATAAATATCTGTAAAGAATGAAGGGTCTATTATAATTTTACATATAAAAAATTTTAAATAGAAAACGTTAAATTTTTACAATAACCTAAATAAATAAATATACAATTATATTTATTACATATAAATTACACCATATAAAAAACTTTAATATATTATAATATGTTAGTATAAAAGTTTTTATTAATTAAGTGTATAATTGGAATTATAACCAATTAAAAGTGTTTTAATGTTATTAAAAAAATTGTTTTTTGAATAAAATAGTATATTTGATTGAATAATAATATAATATTTAGTTATTTACTTCAATTATCAAGTTCTAAGTATATCATTACATTATAGTTAAATTATTACTTAATTAATTATAAGTTTATAACATTGCATTAGTAATTTAGTACATTACTTAATTAAATAATTATAAATTTAATTAATTATAACATTACATTATAGATTTATAGTATAATTACTTAATTAATTATAACATTACATTATAAACAAATGATTACTTAATTAATTATAACATTACATTATAGTTTGATCACGTAATTAATTATAACATTACATAATTAAATGATTATTTAATTAATTATGATATTATATTATAAATATTAATAATTTCCTACATTAGCATAATATTTAATTAAATAATTAGAAATTTAATTAATATAATATTACATTATAAATTTATAGTATGATTACTTAATTAATTATAACGTACAATACTTAATTAAATGATTAGAAATTTAATTAATTAAAACATTATATTATAATTAAATAATTACTTAATTAATTATAACATTACATTATATAATCACTTAATTAATTATAACATTTCATAGTTAAATGATTATTTAATTAATTATAAATTTATAATATTACATTATAAACCTTAGTAATTTACTACATTAGTACATTATTTAATTAAATGATTAAAAATTTAATTAATTATAACATTACATCATTGATTTATTTTATGATTACTTAATTAATTATAATATGTTATTATAAACATTAGTATAATACTTAATTAAATTATTAGAAATTTAATTACTTATAATATTAAATTATAGATTTATAGTATGGTTACTTAATTAATTGTTTGTGTTTTGGTTTTGATTGAGGAATTTTATGTGAATTGTGATGAATTGATTGAATTTAAGTGTTGCCTAAAGATTGGAGGATTTATGAGTCACACCGGACAAAATGAATGAGTAATCAAAATTTGTTAAGGGTGTATTTGTAAACTTTTAAAATATTTTTGTCATTTTTAAAACTAATAGGGGGTAATTAATTGTTTATAGGGTACTTGGGAAAGGAACCGGAACCTGCATTTTAGGTTCCGGTTCCTTGAATTTAAGAACTTGCATTGTGCGGTTTCGGTTCCCTCGAAATATGCAAGATACCCAGAACCACTCACCCCTAAAACCCATGAAATGGCTTAAGGAGTTGCTAATTCTTCTGAGTTACTGCTAAATTGTCATCTTTAAGCAGTTTTGAGAAAGTAAAATTCAATCTTCCTCAATGCTCCTTCGAAGAAATGGTTGGTGTTTCTATTGGTAGGGTTAAATCTTGTCCCCATAAGTCGTCACCATCGTTTCACAAAAACATGCTGACATCTAGAGCTGGCAATGGATCGTGTCGACTCACGTGTCAACACAACTCTCCTTAGAAAAAGTCTAGCACAACACGCAAATTTCCTTGCCATGCCATGGCATACAAATACTCAAAGAAATTAATAAAAATTAATGGAAGTGTTAAACTAGGCCCACTAAGACAACCCATGGCACAACACGCTATATAGCGGGTCGTGTTGTGGGCCTTCGATTTAGGCGAGGCCAAAGACAAAGATGACAAGATATGAATTTCTACAGGCCTTAGCACGAAACGGCCCCCAATATAATAGACCTTGAATTTTTAGACACGACATAATGACGATGACATTAATATCCCCATTAACTAACAATAACGTCAATATCCTCGTTAACTAACGATGACATCAATGTCCTCGTTAACTAACATTGCAGTTGACCTTGCAGTTAACTAAGGGTGATGCCCATGTGTTGTTACCTAACGATGACGTCTATATGTCGTTAACTAATGGTAACATTAATATGAATAGAGTAATACTACAGCGACAACCTTCTCTTACAAACTTTTTTTACAACCCTGACGTGGCAGCTTTTAATTGGTCAGCTTACAATTAATTAATAAGACTTATGTGGAATCTGTTATGAATTGATCAATTGCAAGCTACTAAATCAGAGTTATGAGGAAAAGTTTGTAAAAAATGGTTGTTGGTATGGTATTATTCATATAATACTGTGTAATTATGCTATTGCTCAGAGAATTTCCGTCATCGTCATCGTTATCTCGCAGTTAACGTCAGCATCACCATTTACTTGTTTAGACTATTTTTGTCGAACACAATCTCTTCTTCTCCAGTCAGATCTATAGAAGAAAGAAAAACCAGAGTTAGGTTTTCTGAATGCTTTAAGATTATATCAGAAAGAAGAAAAAAAATCTTACAGATTTCGAATTTTCAAGAATTAAGCACCACTGTTTAAGTATCGCGAAACAAAGCCCAATCAACGTCGTCTTTCTTAGCCAAGCGAAGCCACTCTCAGTCTCCACTGTACAACTTTTACAATTAACCCTAAATTTCATTCGCCATCAAATTTCTTAGTGTTTACATACCAAACAACCAAAATTCAGCTGTTCGAGTCTCCATATTTTCTCGACACGCATGTACGTAAGCACAGTGTATGACTAATTTTGCGTAATTACAACCGAAATTGCAAACAAAACAAAAAAAATTCCTTAACAATGACCTTTATACCTAAAGAAGCTATTGAAGTCATTGCTCAGAGTATTGGAATTACCAATTTGTCTCCCGATGTTGCCCTCGCTGTCGCTCCCGATGTTGAGTATCGCATGCGCGAAATTATGCAGGTCAATATAATTTTTTTTTTTTTTTTTTTTTTTATTTTGGTGGTTACTGATTTTTTGAGTTCTGGAGTTTAAAACATTGTTAATTGATAGTGAACCTTGATGCTTTGAACTTGTAGGAGGCGGTTAAATGTATGCGGCACGCACGTAGAACAGTTTTGAGAGCTGAGGATGTTGATCGTGCACTTAAGTTAAGAAATGTGGAGGTAAATAATTTGTATTTTTGGCTTTTTTTTTTTTTTTTAAATTAATTGTTGTGGG